>RJWH01002233.1:0-254498 GCA_004363575.1 Solenodon paradoxus
CTCTCTCTCTCTCTCTCTCTCTCTCTCTCTCTCTCTCTCTCTCTCTCTCTCTCTCTCTCTCTCTCTCTCTCTCTCTCTCTCTCTCTCTCTCTCTCTCTCTCTCTCTCTCTCTCTCTCTCTCTCTCTCTCTCTCTCTCTCTCTCTCCCCTTCCCCCCTACCCTTGTCCATCCCCTCATTTTTTAGCTGACTGTTTCTGCTTAATGCCAACAAGTGGGTTGTCTTGGGGGTTCTCCATTGCCTGGCCAAATACAGTGCGTCCAACAACTATTTCATTTGCATGAATCCTGGCAGGGCCAGTTCCCAGTTTCTCAGATCAGCTGCTTCTGTCTCGAACCTCATCCGGCTCTAGATCAG
The DNA here is from genome assembly GCA_004363575.1 of Solenodon paradoxus. Lineage (NCBI taxonomy): Eukaryota > Metazoa > Chordata > Mammalia > Eulipotyphla > Solenodontidae > Solenodon > Solenodon paradoxus. The sequence continues at coordinate 356 of RJWH01002233.1, forward strand.
CCACAGAAAATATCCAGAGTAGCCAGATTTGTTCTTGGCCTCTCCTCATTCCACTCCCATTAGGAGCTGTGGTCACAATCGTGCACTTTGCTGCATCTGCATCTTTTTATAAAACCAGAACTCATCCTTCTTGAACAATTCCAGGTAATCCATCAGCACAAGCAATGTTTTCTCAGGGAAAGAAGATCTAAAAATGTAAGAAATACATTTATTTGATTAGACTCACTAGAGAAAGGAAATGATAGAATGGGAGCGGGGGATGAGAGACATGATTATAGAGGTCAGAAAGCTAATAAGGTAAGAGTTGGGAGAAAGAAAGATTTTTCCCCCAAAAAAAAAGAGAAAAAGAAAGTTGAAGCACCAAATAGCTAATATGAACTAAACTAATACATCTTTTTAAAAGAAAAGTACAGGAAGGTGAGCAGGCAGGCAGGAAGAGAGAGAAGAATGAAAAATTTTATTTTATTTAGTTGTTCATCTTGATTGTCTCCCCAGCCTGGTGTCTTGAACCAGTGACCTTGGGATGTACGTGGACTGTGACATGGTGAACTAAACCACTAGGTCACCAGGGTGTACCTAGTGCATTTATATTTTTAAATTTCTGCCTATAGTATTCTAATTTAGTGAAGTCTACTCTTGAAACTGAAAAGTGAAAAAACAAACCAAAAAAATAATAAAGCACCCAAACAAAAATCTTCAGCAATGTGTTGACCTCTCATTGCCATTCACTTTAATCAGCCTCGCACTGTTTCTTCACATGTTCAGAATCCCCAGTGTGACCTGGCTGATTTCCAGCAGTTAGTAACCATGTACAGTGCACACAGAAGCATCATCTGAGGACTTCAAAAACCTAGGACTCTTCTTGTCCCCACCTCCAGGAAGCAAATATCAAGCGCTTCCATCTTTCTAGTATACAAAATTTTTTTAAGCTGACTGTGAAACATGTAATATGCATGATTTGACAGAAATATTAAAAACACATTTCTTAATTATCTTTAAACATGTTTCTTTGCGGTTCTCAGCTCATCTTACATTAAGTGCTGAGCAGAAACGGGCTTTGTTTCTTGCATCCAAATTACACAAGAGAAATAAATCTTTAATGTTCTTGGCTTCCATTAATGACTTTGTTTTCTTCTAAAAGAGCCTGAACACCTCTGAAACGCATGCTGGATAAATTCCCAAGATGCCAGGCTGCTGGCCAAAATTCTCAATGGTGATAGGCCTCAGCTGCTTCCTCCTTCCTGGGACAAAGGCTGCAAAAGTGAAGGTTATTGGATATTGGACAAATGTGTGATTGCCAAGTTTTCAGGCCCTGCCTTTGAAGGAGATGCTGAGTAGCCTAGGCTAAGGAAATTGCTTTGTGTGACGAGTACATAGTTAACCAGACCTAAGTCTTCTGGACTAAATAAGGTAATGCTTACTAAGTGAATCATAAAAACGGAGAAGGAAAATGTACTTTCAAAATCATATGATCCAGGGAGGCTGGGCAGTGGCCAGCACAGCAAAATTCCTTTTGAGTAGACTGACCATATTTCAAAATGGGGCAAAACTAGGTGGGGTTTCTGGGTCCCTTAACAGACTGAGCCCAGAGAAACTCAACTACCTCTGATGCCCTGGAATACAGACAGTGCTGGTTTGTTATAAACAGGACAAAATTGACTATCAGGAAATATGAAATCAAATGATACTTTCCTGTTTAAAACGTGATGCATGGTCAGCCTACTTTCGAGGGGAGCCCAAAGATGACTGGTTCTAACAAGTTCAAGCTGACAAAGATGGTATCTCTTCAGTGACATCCAGTCCCAACACCTCCCAATACCTGTTTGCTCCCTCGTAGGACACGTCCCTGCACCTCTGGATGTGCCTTCCAAGTCCATGTGACTCAAGTACAGCACTCCAGTGCCATCCTGCGCTACACTTTCTAAGAGTCAACACATACTTGGAGTCAGAGATTACACCATCAAGTGAATACACATGACTTGACCACTGATCAAGAAAACCTTGTTGGAACTCACGATGTCCTCACAAGTTGTGCTGAATACTGTCCGGAAGTGAATATGATGGTTACAGGGAGTTGGGATCAGATAGTTAAATTTTGGGTGCCAGAACTCCTTGTAATACTGGAATCTTCTCTCAGTCTAGAAAGGTGTATATACTCAGTGTCAGGAGACCAGCTGATTGTGGGCGCAGAGTGTTCGTGTGAGAATTAGCGAACACGGGCTACCCACAGCAGCACCGGGAGTCAGGTCTGCAGTACCAGACGTGCTGCATTCATGCATTTCCAAATGAGCACAGTTATATATTAAGCTCTATGGAAGGCCCAGTGGAAGTTGAGTATTTGGACCCAAGCCCTGAGGTGCAGAAGAAGTATGTGTCACAGACTAAAAGAAAAGAATATTGAGCAGATTTACCCAGTCAATGCCACTGCCTTTCACAGCATCCACAATACATTTGCCAGAGGTCGTTCTGATGGATTTGTAAACATTTGGGATCCATTTAACAAAAAACGACTGTGCTAGCTTCTTCAGTACCCTGCCAGCATTGCATCACTTGACTTCAGTAATGATGGGGCTACACTCGCAATAGCATCATCATATATTTATGATGTCACAGAGCATTCTGGAGATGGTCTCTTGATTCACCAAGTGATAGTCACAGAAACAAAACCCAAGTACCCCTAATCATCTCGTGAAAGTGGTTTCTTTATGGAAAGCTTTGCTTTGCTTACTTGCTACAAATACATGATTCTCCCCTAAGAGATGTTTCATAATCATGAACACGCTATTCAGTATGTGGATTTCTCTGTTTTCTGTCTTACAAAAGCCTTGTGTGTGTGTGCGCGTGTGTGCGGGTGCCCTTTCATCCCCGCTTGTGTGGAAGAAGTGTCTCTCCTTGTATAGTCATCTGAAGAAGTGTTTCCCCACAAGCCCAGTTGCTGTTTATGAGTAGATTGAGCTCTTTTTGAAAAATAATTGAAACATGTTATTTCTGTGCTGTCTAATCAATCAGAGAGTCAATCAGTGATCTGATCCAAGAATACATACTATACTACCACAACCAGGTCAATACATGCTAAATACCTCTGTGTGTGTGTGTTGGGGGAAATCTACCCTTTGTTAAATATCTATACACATGTACACAATTTTGATTCACACTAGATAAATGGATAATCTCTACAATATATAAAGAGCTCCTACACCTCACTAAGAAAATGGCCAATAGTACAATAGAAAAATGGCAAAGGATGCAGAAAAAAAATATGAATGATTCAAATAAAAAGACATAGAATATATACTAAACCCCACTTATGGTAAGAGAGATGTAAATCAAAGTTATACTGAGATGGAACTTTTCAAATCTCTTTTAATGAGATGAGTATAAAGTGATACAGACCTTACAGAGGATAGTTTAATGATTAAAGTAACAAATATATAAATATGCTTTTATTCACTATTCAACTTTTAAGAATTTTCACACATGAACAATTTTTATGTGATGAGTCTTTGCAGTATATTTTTGTGTGTGTTAACAAAAGATATGGAAATAACCTAACTACTCATCTATATGGGTCAGGTTAAATAAGCTGTAGTATATCCTTGCAATGAAATACTATGCAACTTAAGTAATAATAATAATTAGGCAACTCTTAAGTTCTGTGATAGAAAGCTCCCCAAACTATATTCTTAAGGAAAAAAGTAAAGTACCTTCAGCACAGCAGGAATAGAGAAGGACTACCTCAACTTGATTAATAACAGCTACAAAAACCCACAGCTAACATGACTATTGGTGAGAAACTCAAATCATTCTAACTAAGATCAGAAACAAGACGAAGATGTTCCCCCAATTACTGCATTAATATTCTAATGAAAGTCTTCAGTTAATGTAATAAGACAAGAAAAGGGAATAAAAGGTGTACAGATTGGAGAGGAAGAAAGAAAACTGTCCTTGTTCTCATACAACACATTCATCTATGCAGAAAATCTGAAAGAAATGCTAAACTCCCAGAAAAAATAAGCAATTATATAACAAGGTCACAGGAAACCAGATTAATATGCAAAAGGTGATCTCCTTTCTACAGAACATCAATGAACAAGTGGAATTTGAAGTTAAAAACATATTACCTTTTACATTAGCAAACAAAAGTGAAATGCTGAGGTTTAAATATAACAAAATACGTATAAAATCTACATAAGGAAATTCACAGTTATAATGAAAGATAGCAAAGAACAAAATAAATGGAGAGGTACTCCATGTTCATAGATAAAAAGACTTGCCCACGGCGATATAGTCAATGAATCTGGCAAAGGAGCAAAGGCACCACAGTGGAGGAAAAAAATCTTCTTCAAAAATGATGTTAGAACAACTAGACATTTATCTGCAAAGCAGCAACAGCAGCAATTACAAAAGAATCTACATAAGACACTTACCTGAAAACTTTCACAAAAATCAACTATAAATGGATCACATGCCTAAATGTAAAACACTAAGAAAGTAGAAGATGATGTAGGAGAAAATGTGGATGACCTTGGGTTTAGCAATGACTCTTGCCCTGTAAGACCAAAGGCATAGTTCATGACAGGAAGAATTGATAAATTAGAATTTACTAAAATTAACAGTTTCTGCTCTTTGAAAGATGCTGTCAAGAAAATGAAAGATCAAGCCATAGACTGAGGAAAATACTTGTAAAAGGCATATATGATAAAGGACTGCTTTCCAAAAGATGTAACTTTTTCAAGAAATTTATAAGATATAAATTTTTAAGAAAATAAATGACTCAATAGATGGTCCAAAAACGTTAGCATATACCTCAGCAGAAAAGATACACAAATGGTAAGTAAGCATATGAAAAGATATTTCGCACTATGTGTCATCAGGGAAATGCAAATTGAAACAATAATATACCACTGCACATCTATTACAATGGTCAAAATCTAGACCACTGTCAGCATGAGCATGTGGAGCTTACAGAAACTCTGTAGTTGCTGGGGGGAATGCAGTTGAGTGTCTTCTTACAAAACTAAGCATACTGTTTCCATATGATCCAGCAATGACACTCTTTGGTATTTATCCAGAAGAACTGAAAACTAATACCCACACAAAAGTCAGCAATGGATATGTATAGGACATTTATCCATAATAACCAAAATTTCAAAGCAATCAAGATGTCCTTCAGTAGGTGAATTGATCAGTTCTAGACAACTGAATTTTATTCCTCACCTGAAAAAAAAAAAAAGAGCTATCTAGTCATGAAAAGACATGAAGGAACTTTAAATGCATATTACTAAGTGAAAGCATATTACTGATCTGAAATGGCTGTAATTCCAACTATATGACATTCTGAAAAGGCAAGTAAAAATAGAGATAGTAAAAATATTAGTGGTGCCCAGATGTTATAAGGGAGGGATGAATAGGAAGAGCACAGAAGAATTTTAGGGCAGTGAAAGTAGACTATACTACACTATAGTGATAAATGCTTGTCATTACACATATGTCCAAACTCACAACATATACAACACCAGCTAAACTCTATTGCAAACTATGAACTTTGGGTGATTAAAATGCGTCAGTGTAGGTTCATTGTAACAAACGTTCCATTGTGGTGTGGGATATTACATGAGGAAACTCAGTATATAAAACTGCTCTAAAAAATAAAGTTTATTACTTTTTAAAAGCAAGATACCACATAACAAGATGCATAAGGTTTTGCTATTTGATTAAAGGATGGGGGATTGCATATATATTCCTTTTTCTACTATGTACATAAAATGATTTCCTGTGGGTAGTAGGACATAGGTTAGAAGACTTTTCACTGTAGACCCCTTTTACCTGTCTCTGAACCATTAAAAAAAAAATCACAAATTCAAAAAATAAAGGAATGAAAATGAATAACCTCTCCTATCCCTTTCTGACAATTAAAAAAGTCCATTTCAGTATTGATATACTGGCCTAAATAGTTAGCTCTTTTCATTTTTTTTTCTAATGAGACAAACCACAGTGTCCAAGTATTCTAAGTCAAAAGTTTGGACCAAATTTTCAGTCTTCTTAAAACCAGAAAGAAACCAGAAAGAAAATCCTATTAAATCTCCAAAAGAAAAAATCAAATCTTAGAAGACGGTATGCTCCTGCATTAGTCTCTGACTTTCATTGCTTTGGGTTGTTGTTGTTTGGTTGGTTGGTTTTCATGTTTAAAACTTCACCTTAAGTGTCAGCTATCAGTCTTAAGTATTTATTAGTCATTTAAGTTCTTCATTTTCTTTTCTTATTTTAAAGGAAAGGTGCAGGTAGCAATGAAGACAGATAGGCAAGCAAGGAAGACAGAGGAGGGAGAAGTATTCTATTTTATTCAATCATTCATTTACTTGTACATCTTGTTTGCTCCCAGTGGCCTCAGGACACAAACTCAGGACCTTGGGATGTATGTGGACTGTGCTCTGCCAGAGGTGGCGAACTCAAACACCATTCCACCAGCGTATACCAAGGCTTTCACTTTCAAACATTCAATTCAAAAGATTCTGAAGGTAGGGAACATATTGTGCCCTCTGTGTCATAGATGTGTCCAAACACCCAGCTGTTTTTACCAGCTGAATGTATTCCTTGGAAACTTACAGCTTTAGGGTCTCTGAGTCTGTGTGGTATTTTTCTCCATGTCTTGGATCAAAGCTAATCAGCTGGTCCTAGAACGTTTCATATGTTTCTTACATCCCCTGTGAGTTTCACATATAGTAACCACACACCTTCCGGATGAATTAGATTCTAGCCTAACCGATCAGAATTGTTAATGAGTATCAGTGCAGGGCAGGTGGTGGGCAGCTCTGCCTGGCCTCCCTTGGTGCCATTGGCCACCAGAAAGGCCTGCCCTCAGCTGACACCAGCAGTCCTTGCCAAAGAGTTCACATGTTGATTTTTTGATAGGCCCAAGGAGGTCAGATACCATCACCCCTCCCAGGCTTCTGGCCAGGTCAGAAGCTGGGTGCCTCCTAAGGATGAACAGTGACCAAGCTGTTTTGACTGCAGTAGCCTGATGTAGCAGTGGAAGAGTATGGTATCAAATTCCAGCAACAGCTTTCCAGCTCTGTTGTAATCAAGGAAGATCCCAGGCTGCAGGAGGGGTTTTCTTTACGCAAACAGCAAAGAAAAATCTTCAACTCCAGGTCAGTTCACAATTTCTTCTACTATTGGTTGCAAGTTTGTTACAATATTAGCAGTAATCCCTAAATATATGCAGTGAAGGTTAACATGAGGGATACTTTTGTATTTTTTAAAATCTATTTAAATCCAAATAAAAATTATCTTAATCATCCAGCAGAACAAAACCTGTAATATTTTGGGGAACAAACATGTATCTGGTCATCTCACACACACACACACACACACACGCACACACACGCACACACATCCAAAAGTAAAGAACTGGAAAGTTCATCAGAAGCAAAAGTGAAAGCAACTAGAAGCATGTATTTAAGAGCCATATAATAGAAAACAAAAGCGGGGAAGCATTTTATAGCTCAAGGACAATATTGATCTGTGTGGAATAATAAAAATTACTAGTTTTCAACTTACTTTAAAAAAATGCTTAAGGTAATATTTAGAAAAACCTTAAGTGTCCCTCTAAAATTTTATATAACAAGACTGAGTAAATTTCTACTTCTATATAATTTTTTTTTTCAATTTCTAAACAACACAATAGCACTAGGTATTCATGGTTCCAAGATTTATGTTTTCATGACTTCTCAAAGCATAAAACATTGATGCCTCAATCAATGAATCTTTTGAAAACATGTTCCTTTATTAAGAAATTTGCTTTCTTCAGTAATCATTTCAAGCAAAACTCTATGTACTCGTGTATGACAAAAATACCTCTGAAAACAGAGTCTATTTACTGGCTCATAAAAAGCCGATTCACACACTGACGGTAAACAGTTTCTTAACATCTTGGCTTCATCATATTTGTGTACAAGATGGAACTAGTAATATCTCCTACCAGGACTGTTGGAAAGATTAAATGAGATCATATATAGGTCCAATTCCTTACTGTGTCTGATACTAATTAGCTCTTAAAATAAGTGTCTCTTCTCCTTCATACAGAATTCATTTTTCTCTCTAATTGTAGGTGAAATATTCTGTCCTCTGTAAAGGGAATTTCAGACAGGTGGAGATAATCCAGGAGCTGGATTCCAAGAAATCATAAAGTCTTTGTTCAGATAACTCCCTCATGGAACCAACAGTAAGTAGTAGGATCTGTTCTAGAAACTGCTCAGGAATGACTGGGAGTGAAGTCACATAAACCCTGTAATTCCAGCCTTTTCAGAACTTTGTAGCTTCCTTTGTACCTCTTCATTCCCATTCTCAGTCCTTCTCTGCCTGCCTATGAGCTAGAAGTCTATCTCGGGCTTCTTTAACATTCCTCCATCTTATACTTTCCACCCCTTTTTCTCATCTTAAAGATTCTTCTTCAAAAATTCAATGCCCCTTTCATTCCTCCATTTCCTCTGTATCAAAAGAGAAGCAGATGATGGGAGATAATTGACATACTTACTGTCTACATGGGAATGAATATCTCTAAAGTCCTAAATTCTGTAGAATGTTCTATTTCCCACTCAAATTTTAAAGAAAGCAGTTTAAGATCCAGACATACCAATCTCTAATAAAATGAACTTGTCATTTTCTAAATTCGCTGAGTCTCAGTTGTATAATATAGGGACCATGCTTCCTCGTGAACTAAACAAAGTCACTTTCATTTGTTGGAAAAGAGGAAAACCTTACTTTTGTCTCCAAACGTTGTGTACAATAAACATCCCTCAATTTCACCCTCACCTTGGAAGTTCAGGGCTGGGATTGAACTCATAGATGCATAAACCTGAGGACCGAGTATGTTCAAGGATGTGAAGAGGGCTTAGGTGCGGTAGGAGTAGCTCTAGTTTTGCTTCGTTTTTGCTTTTATTCCAATGTGAAAGGTGAATTTAAAAAAAAAAAAAGAATAGAATTTTTGCTAGGGTTCCAATGGCCTTTTGAAAATATCATGTATGCATCTAGATTACCTGACAGGCTGTTTTGAAGATCAAATGATAGATTACTCTCTATGATATATACTGTGGCCTAGGGATTTGGTGGCAATAATGTGCCCCCTCTCCATGTTGTCTACTCTTCTGACAAAACCCCTGCGGATCACTAAGACTCTGGACTGTAATGAACCTTGGGATCATCTTTTCTAGTTCTCAAATGAGGTCCTGAGAGTATGCATGTTGGACAAGTACAAGCAAAGGACACTAGTATGCTAACTGAGTGTGAGTCTCCAGTAATACATGTGAGGATTTATGTCCCCTTCTCTCTCAGTGAACTAAGAACAGTGATCAGATCATCTTAAGCATAATCGATTCTACATGAATATAGTAACTTTCACTCATTCATGATCTCATCCAAATTTGGCAATGAACTGTGAAACTTTACTTAGCATTCATATAAAGTTAAATAAAACCATGCTATACAAACCAGCAATCCTATTCATTGTATTCAAATTTTCATGACAGCTTGATTCATAAAACCAAAGCAGGTGTGCCCCAGTGACCTTGCAGATAACGTCACTGGACATAGCCCACATACATCCCAAGGACCCAGGTTCAAGATCCAGGGCTAGGGAACAACCAAGAGGAACAACTAAATAAAAATAAATAAATGTTTCTTCCTGTTCTCTCTTCCTGCCTACCTGCCTGCCTGCTCACCTTCATTCCTGCTGCATGTTTCCTTTTAAAAAAAAACAAACCCAAAGCTAAAGCTACTCAAATGTCCATCTATTAGTGAATGGATAAATTCACTATGGTATAGATATGCCTGAGAATTCTACTCAGCAATAAAGAAGAATGAATCATTGACAGCCAACAATAAAGCACAGAAGCATTATGATAAGTAAAAGAAACTATGTATATGAAATTCTAGAAAAGGAAAATCTCTATGGACAGAAATCAGACAGAATTGTGTTTGCCATGGTTGGGGGGATGGAATTAGTCACCAAGACACAAAAGGGAAGTGTTATGATGATTGCAGTGATGATTATACAAATATTATTTGTCAAAACTCATTAAATTGTATATTTAAAAAAGTAAATCATAACTGAATATAGATTGTGCCACAATGAAGCTGATTTTAAAGAAAGGGTAACTGCCAAAAGATTCTCTTAAGTTTTAGACTTATAACTAGTCCATTTAAATAATTTAACTAATCAACTAAAAGGTCACAAATATGGTAACTAACATTTGAGAAGTAAAATATATTTGAAATATTCAGAGTTAGAGACACTGCACAACTTTTTCCTTCCTTTTTGGTCACTCTCATCTTGTTATTATACTACTGGTAGAATAAATAATAAAAGTAAGATCTAAAGGTCAAACAATTCTTTGATATTTTTGATATTTTAAACTAATTTCTAAAGGTTAATCCTGTGTCCGGATCAGTAATTCTGCTTGGTTTCTAGAATCTTTATTTTACTGAAAAATCACTATGAATCCTCAAGAATCACTCAAATTGAAGTGAGATTTCATCTTCTGTGTTCTACTCCCACAAGAAACTTGTATCATTCAGTTATTTAATAATTAATTCCACATTCCTTCCCTACTTCTAAAGGATCACAAGCAACTTTGTAAATCATTCAGACAAGGGTAATAATGAGGGGGAAAGGTTGAAGCACAAATAAACGTAAGATTGAAAGGCCAAATAACTAGCTGCAAAATATATTCTAAGCTTCTAAGAGGACCCACAAGGGAAAGCATGTAACAACCTGACTCAAAATGTCACGAGATAAAGAAAAAAGTAAGAATTAAGGAGATGCAACATTCTTCCTGATACCAAGACCAGTGTGAAACTTTCTCATGCATCTTCTGAAAGAGGAACTTGTGTGACATAGCAAATATCTTCTACCACACATCGGTAAAACCACAACACTTAGTTTTCTGTGGCATGCTTAAATCCATGGGAAAAGTCAAGAATACACTGCTACTCTAGGAGGGGAATATGTTGCTAGGGAGTTACTTCCCACTATACACATTCTTTTTTAAGTGGTTCTATACAACATACACATATTACCAGTGGTTAGTGTACAGGCTGAGGAGGTAACTGGCTTTGAATCCCAACTCTAGAGGTTACCCACTGTATAGTGTTGGGCAAGTTCTATGTCTCACCTCTAGAGTGAGGATTAGAGTGTATCTACTGAATTTGATTGGTGGAAAGTTAAAAGATTTAATATCTACAAGAAATTAGGCATTAAATAAGCATTAGTTCTAACTAAGGCTAATTCAAAGTGTAGTTTTACGGGTCCTGTGATACTGGTTCATGTAGAAAGTTCAATGATAATCACCATTTAGTCAAGAATATAAATTTAGAGCATCTTGTAGATATTAAAATCAACTTCCATACCTGTGGGGTTTGTGCAACTAACTTTATCTCCATGAGTTGTACTGTGTATTTTAAAAAGCGACATACTACTAAGCATTTGAAAGATATTAAAGAAGATCTAAGTAAAATGCTTATGGACCAGAAGGCTTAAGTTGTCATTCTTTTCCAAGTTAATTTATAAAAATCAATGTAATCCCTATCAACATCCCAATTTCCTTTATTACATAAATTAATAAATTGATTCTAAAATTCATATGGAAATGCAAGGAACTCAGAATAATTAAAAAAAAACTTGAATTAACAAAAATGAAGGACTCACACTTTACAAAGCTACAGAAACAAGAATGTGTGGAATGAGCATTACAAAAGACATATAGATGAGTTCAGAAATAGTATTGTCACATTATAGTTAACTGATTTTCAACAAAAGTACCAAGATAATTCAGTGGGGAAACAAAGGGGACTGAGACATCTCAATATTAACATACCGTGAACAAAAATTAACTCAAAATGGACTATTAAATTAAATTTAAGAGCTAAAACTATAAACTCTTAAAAGAAAACATGGGATAAATCTTCATAACTGTGGGTTATACAACAGTTTCTTAGATATGACACTAAAAGCACAAGCAACAAAAGAAAAATAAATTGGGTTTTGTGGAAAGGACAAATTTTGTATTACAAAATATACTCCAAAGGAAGTGAAAGTTAACCACACAATGGGAAGATATATTTGCATATCACACATATATCATATTTATCTGATAAGGAATTTGTATCCAGAATATACAAAGAACATTTCAACTCAATAATAACAATTATGACTCAATTTAAAATAGGGTTCGAATAGATTTTTCTCTGAAGGAAATATTCAAATGACAATAAGCACGTGGAAAAAAAAAATATTACTAGTCATCGGGGAATTGCAAATCACACCACAATGAGATATCACTCCAAACCCATTTGGATGGCTAAAATAAAAGACAGCAACAAGTATTGTTTAAATGAAGAAATAGACCCCTTATATTAATGAGAATGCAAAATGATGCACAGACTTTGAAAAATGGTCTCACAGTTCTGAAAGGTTAGACATAGTTACCATGTGACGTAGCAATGCTACTCTTGGTTTATATCCAGGAGAAAGAAAAATACATATTTATGCAAAAATCTTGATATAAATATTCATAGCAGCATTATTTATAATAATAAAATATAAATAACATAATATAATCACAATAATAATCAAAAAGAGGAAACTATCCAAATGTCAACCAACACATTTACCCATAAAGTAGGTAACTGAAATGTGGCATAACCATGTAATGAAATAGAATTTGGCAATAAAAAGGAATGAAATACTGATACCTGCCACAACATAGAAGAAGCATGAAAACATTATACTGTGTTAAAGAAGTCAGTCACAAAAGACCACATATAGGCAAATTTCTATAAACAAATCTACAGAGACAGTTGCCAAAGAGTATGGGAAAGAGAGAAGAGCAATTGCTAATCACACAGTCTTCTTTTTGACTGATGTAAATGTTCTAAACTTAGACTGTAATGATATTTGAACAATTGTGAATATACTGAAAAACATTTAATTTTATAAATTAAATTATAATTTAATTTATAATTTAAATTTAAAATTTAAAAGGTTGAAATGCATGGTATGTGAATTATATCTCAATAAACAAAATTTTATGTCAATGTAACTAGCCATCAGGCCCCTGCAATTTTTGAGTTTGGACTCTAGCTCTTGAGTGAAGAATGAACTATTTTTGGCCCCCAATGATAATATTTCTTGAAACTAAACTTCTGATGAGAAACAGAAAGAGTGTGATCACTGGCAAGAAGCCCTGGTACAGATTTTGTAAGCTATCAATCAAGGACAAAATTCTGAGTAGTGAGTTAAGAAGTTGGTCAGATGTGGTATTTCATGGACTGTCCATGGAAACTGTTTATATCTTAGGAAGCAGAAATATATTTTCAGGTCAGTTGTTTCCACCACCAATTAGTATGTGTTTGCAAAAGAAAGCAAGCTGATTTCAGCATTATTTCAAAACATAATTAGGAAGGTAAGTATCCTGCCAAGAAATTACATAGTGCATTCCAAAGCCAACTGAAAACACAATTTCTGACCAACTATACCAAATAAACATATTTAGCACAGGTTTAAATGGTTAATAGCCATGGATACTCAGAGTACAGCTTTTTTTTGAGTTAAGTCTCTCCAGATTTAGAAATTCAGGTGGCTCAAATGTCACAGGAAAATATTAATAAATTAGACTCTCAGACATTTGTCTCATGATAACATGAGATATCTAATATCTCCAAAGCCTTACAATCCAGAACATTTAAATTTGTCACTATAAAGTTTTCCACAGCCTGGGCCTCACCTGAGAGAGCTACCCAAAGTACTGAGTCAGAATCTGAATTTTTAACAAGATTCCTCAGGCAATCTGCGTGCACTTTAAAGTTTGGGAGGTTTGCTCTCAGGCTCAACTAGAGTTCAATGAAAATAGCGTCAGAAAAACTGGACAGTGAGTCACTATTGGTAATCTCAATTTAGACAGCATGTAAGAGAACTGTAACAACATTAAAATATCCCTATTTGATTCAACATGGTAAGTGCTGTAAACTTTCTATAAATGTACATGAAATACAAGACAGATGGCTGCAGTGACTGCTTTTACTTGAATACTTTGGGTAGTGGAGCAGAGATGAACATTCTCCTCAGGGAAGCTTTGCTGTTGTTCTAATTGTCCCCAGCTCTTTCTACTGCTTTGACCCCAGCACCAACACCCTGTGGAAGTCCAACCTGGACACTAGGCCTCTGAGCAGCAGGTGGTTTTGAGAGTCATGAATAGCAGGTGGGTTCCTGAGTAAAAGACCACCTCACACTTTCAGGTTCACCTCTCAGAATGGAAAGACTCAGTTCAGACCTGGAATCATCACTCTCTTGGGTAGATAAAATTCAAGTACAGGGACTCCTCAGAAGAGCTGCAGGTTCAGAGCACCACAATAAACCTAATATCGAAATAAAGCAAGTCATGTAAATGTTTTGGTTTCCCAGTGCATACACATGTTATGTCTAGTGTAGTCTATTAAGTGTGCAATAGCATTATGCCTTTAAAAGAACAAAGTGCAAACCTTAATTAAGTGTGACATAGAGACATGAGTGATCACAAGCTGTTGGAACATGATACTAAGAGACTGGCTCCACTCAAGGTTGCTGCATCCTCCAATAAAAAACACAGTATCTGTAAAGTGCAATAAAGCAATGTGTAATACCATGAGATCTGCCAGTACAGCCCCTGTATTCCTTCAACAGCTCCTACTCTTCTAAGTGACAGAGTTTGAATAGTGGAAGCCCATCCACTGCATCTTCGCCCCCCCACATTTCTGCTTCCTGCAAAGGGAGTTTTTAATTGCCAAGTAAACTAAGGTCTCCTCACTTGAGTCAGTGGAGTGAGGGGAAAGGAAAAGATTTCAGCGTTTGCTGAATTTCCTGATATTTGGGTGATATATATTGATTCCTGGGTTTTACCATTAAGATTCCGACGCGGTGGGGGGGTGGGGTCTGGGTTTAGGAGCAAAAATACTGCACTTTAACAATTGGTCCCAAGTGATTCTATCATAGAAGGTTCAGGCCTGCACTTAAGGGAACAGTAATATGGTTGGTTTGCAGATAACTTCTTTAGTCTTCATCACTTCTTTCATTCTTGAATTGATGTGATCAACTTCCTGTTTGACATCCCTTCAGTATTTCCTGATCAACAATTGTTTGCAGAGAATTGTACCACCTGCTGCTTTTCTGGCAGTTGGGCTGAGTGGAAGGAATGGGGAGAAGACAAGAGTGTTATCATTTTAGAGACAGATTTCTCAACTTCCTAGAAAAATGACAAACTCATCTTTTCAAGATTTGTAAAACAGGTTCGCCTAACCATTATTTAACTAGTTACCATAATTTAGTAACTTTTTGAGAATACAACAGTGTTATCATTTTAGAGACAGATTTCTCAACTTCCTGGAAAAATGACAAATTCATCTTTTCAAGATTTGTAAAACAGATTTGCCTAACCAGTATTTAACTAGTTACCATAATTTAGTAACGTTTTCAGAACACCAAACTGCCATAGCTCAAATCCTACCTTCCCTATCATTTATTTATCTGTGATATGACCATAGATAATTCATTTAACTTTTTCTCACCCGTATAACGAGGATAAAACACCTAAGTCACTGAGCTGGTGTGACGATTAAATGTAAGACTCGTCTAATAGATCTACGTGATCTAATTGTTCAGAGAACTCCTGCAATACACAGAAGATTGAGTCTATGTTTGGTTAAGACCACAAAACCATTGAGAGAACTCGAAGAAACGCTTCCCGAGGCTAACTGGGAATTCCAGGTGAAAAAAGTGGAATGTTTAATTCAACCACTTCAGAAGAATTACAACCAGAGAGATGTGGGTTGTTTTCGCTGTTGGCTTTTTAAGCTTCCTTAGCCCTTGATTTTGGGAGGAACCCCCCCCGCCCCCGCCGCCCCCGCCGCCCCCGCACATCCCGGGCGTAGGACGGACGCTCTGGTTCAAGCAGGTGCGGCGCGGGCGGAGCGTCAGAGGTGCGGGGCAGGTGGACGCAAAACTGGGCGCAGAGGTGAAAGGGCCTGGAAGCCGGCCAGCGCCCCCGCGGGCGCCCAGCTGAGAGGATGCTGTCAGGGGCCGGGAGCGTGCGCGGCCACGTGACGGCCGCTATAAGAGCGCCGGGGACACGCTCGGCTCCTCGGCGCCTCCTGGCCGGCCGCACTGCCTCTCGGCGCCGCGCAGCTCTGAGATTGCAACCTGCGGCTGCGGCGGCGCCCTCGGCAGCACCATGACAGGTACGCACTGCGCCCGCCGCCCGCGCCGCCCCGCCGCCTCCCTCCCCCACTCCCCCGCCGCTCGGCCTGGCACTTGCCGGCAGGATCCGCACGACCGCAAAGTTGCGGGCCGGCTCAGCCGGGCGCGTCGCGTCCAGCACCAGCCGCCTCCCCGCCGCTCTGCAGTTCGAGCGGCCGCCAGAGCCGGGGCCGCAGGGACGGGGGTGGCCTGGCGGAGCAGGGCCCTGCGCAGACGGCTGTTCCTGCTTCCGTCTCCTTGCCCTTCCTCCGGCTCTCACCGTGAAGGGCGGGCGGGCGGGCGGACAGGCAGGGCGCAGTGGGGGTGGGGAACCGGTTCCCCTGGGGGCGCCGGCGCGGAGCCCCGGGGCGGGCTGGATCGCGGGGAACCGCCCCCACGTCTCGGAGGCAGGAACCCCAGGAAGGGGCGGCTGCGAGACCCGGACGCCGGCGCTCCCGCCGGGTTCCTCTGCGGGTTGGTTGGGCGCTGGCCGGTAGGCCCAGCCTATTTTTAGGCCTTTAGGTCTGGGTTGCTGGAAGCTAGAGCCCGACGAGCGCCCCGGGAGCGGGCCTCAGCCCCACTTGTTGCAAGGTTTCCGAGCCACACGGAGATCTCCGCGGACGGGTGGCTCCGAGGTAACTCGTCCTCCCTTTGGTGGAGAGCTTAATAGCAGGACTGTTACTGCATTTGAACTGCCAAAAGCTTGCAGATGTCACACAGAGTTCGGCCATCACTGGAAGTCCTACCCAGCCATCACAGGTCTTTTCTGTTCAAGTGTAATGTTGCTAAGGTCTGGATGTTGTATCCTGTGTTCGAAAGCATTTGGAATCTATCCTGGCTTCCTGTAATCCTTGAATCCCACTTTGCTAAACTTTTCTCCGTGATCTCTGAAATCAGGACTGCATCATTCATATATCTCAGACTAAGTACCTTTGGAACAGACTGAAATGTTGCCACTTAGGATGGGTGAAGGAATAAGGACAGGCCAAGAATTAATGGCCATGTCAAGTGACAAGTATCTCTGTCCCGAGATTCTTTGATACTGACTGGCTGGGAAACTGGTGGCCTTCCAGAGGTAAGGAACTCTTTCTACAACTTAATATTGACCTGCTGGAAAGAGTCCAACACTCAGTGTGAAGACAGCCCTTGGGTGAGAAGCTGGGGTTGGAGCTGGTCCTCTTGACACCCTCAAACTTCTCTGACTTCTCAAGGAATCCACCATCTCTAGCATCCATATTAGAAAATGGGCCAAGAAAGAATAGGGGAACCTAAGATAGAATGAGGCTAGCAACATCATGACAAAATGTCCAACTCCCTGGTTGATTCCCCAAGTGACCCCTGCCGGAGCTTGATCTTAAGTATCCTGTATATTTGGAAGCCCACCAACTGGCTGATATTCAACTCCCCTTAAAAACAGCATGCCCCAGAATTATCCTAGGGAAGGACTGGAGACATCCTAAAGGCCAAGGCTTGTTCTGTAGTTAGAGTAATCCATGTGTTTGCTTTTTGTCCTGTCAACTAAGTGACTCTTGGAGACTGATTTTCTTTAGGGGTTAGTGTGTGTATGAGTTTCTGGGCGGGATGGTACAGATGGTACAGGATAGGGAGTAACTGTTTGCTTCTCCAAGGAAAAGGAGGAAAGTTTGTTAGAGCTTGTGAGGTATTCCCTAAATCCATTTAGCTTAAGATTGGTCTGTGTTGAATATTGGCTTATATTTAGACCCAAGCATCAACAGAAGAAGACTTCTCTGAGGAGGTGATATATGAGCAGAGACTCAAAAGTAGTTCTTGATGTGATGAGGGAAGCTCTGTTCAAGTTAAGAGAATAGTATAAAAAGCCTTGGCAAAAATGTAGACACTAGAATGAAGGCTGTGCTTTCTGCTTCCAGAGGTTTCAGTTGAAGACTGTTAGTTGATTTTGCTTGGCTGAAGATCTTGTCCATGGAGCCATGTAGAAGAAACATTATTGATCCTTTTGATCTCCTTATTACCACTTATTGTCTGAAGTTCACCCTCTAGGTATTAAGCTACATATTTAGTCTGATAATTTAGTATGTTGGAGCTTTAAATTGGATTTAATTTTTATAGCACAGTCACCCTTTTGAGGAATGCCAACGATATTTCTTCCTGAGTGGTCTTGAACCATTCTTAAGGTGGGTAATTAATTGGGTTTTCCCTCATCAAGAAGCTGATCCTGTATTAATAGAGCAAGTGGAACTCAGGAGATTATTTTGACAAATTACTGGTTGAAAAGAGTCATGGTAGCTTTTTTCATGTAAGATATTGTTAATGAGAGTCTTGTCTTTTCTTTGTATTAAGATCAGGCCTTTGTGACGCTGACCACAAACGATGCTTACGCCAAGGGAGCCCTGGTCCTGGGTTCGTCTCTGAAACAGCACAGGACCACAAGGACATTGGTGGTGCTCATCACCCCTCAGGTCTCAGACTTCATGAGGTAAGGACCATTGCTAGGGCTCCAATATCCCTCACCCCTGTTTCAGCACCCCGTTTCAGGGATTCAGCACCACGTGGAGAAAGATGAGTTATTGAACAGTGGAATCCTGAGTCTGCAGTCTCTTGGGAAATACTCCAGTCGAACTCCCTCTGGGAAGGGGCATTCTTTCCCATGCTGTCACTGGCTCCCAATGGGCTCTTCTTAGGCTAGTCCTCTCAGGGTGATGCACTTACACTCCTTTCCTAAAATACAGCCAGGGCTATCTTGTTTCCTATTCCCTGCAATGGAAACCCCAGGTGACTTGGAAAGAAGTAATAGTTTTCTCTACTACCAGTTGAAGTTTGTAACATAAAGATCTTCATTTACAACTTAATAGACTGGAATATTTGCCAAAGTGCTTTAGACCCAGGGCTTGTGCTTGGAGAGCACCCTGAGGGACAGAAGCTCTTGTTGGTTGGGTTAGTTCACTTTGAGCTGTTGAAATTACATTTGGAAGTGCCAGAATGAACTGGTAATTCCTAATGTTAACACGAAAGAATATGTAGGCACACTAGCCACACTATTCTGTTTAATTTTGTGTTTTCCTGTCTAAGAAATTGAAAATGCCCTTTTGTGACTTTTCTCAAAAAAAATGTAAGCACCTGCCAAGGACCTCTGAAAAGGAGACATTGTATATACACATGTCTCTCAAGCTAACAACCTTGTTCCTAAAGGGTAATTTAGAAAGGAAAAAAAAAGCCAAAAAGACTATATCTCCTAATGTGTACATCCTAATATGTAGTCAATTTGTGAGAATGTGTTTAAGACAAACAAATACAGTCTTAGACACCACTCCCTGCTCTACCCCCCCACCCCCCACCATTTACTCTGATAAATGGTGCCACTGACATTTCCCCCCCCCCAAAAGGTCAAGTTTACTGTGTGAACTGAAATACACTTCTATATAGCCTTAGAGACAGATAATACAATACTAGTTTTTTTCTGCATGTCTGATACTGTTCTAAACTTCCTGTGATGATCTGGCTTTATCTTCTTCCTTATACTGGACCAACCTCAAGATTGCTTTCGAAAATCAATCTTTAGTTAATTTTGGGCAGGGAAGAGTATTGTACCTACAAACCAAAGTGAGTCATTACGTCAGGAGTGCTAAGCCCAAAATAAATGCTGGTTATCTTCAATTCTAAAATATGACAGTCAGATAACTGAATCTTTAACTTCTTTGGGGACACAGGCTTCATTCAGTTTTCTGTCACTTGCTTCAGCAATAATGATTTGTTATGGGCTTCATTGTAGGTATTTTATGCACTTTACGCAGCATCATTTGTAAAATTAACAAGTAGTCAGCACAAATCAATCCTAATAAAATATCATCATTAAATACTGTTGCAAAGATCTCCTCTTACCAAATACAGTCACACTTTTACAAGCTATTTCCACAGTAAGTAGTATGTAGTATGTAGTATGGCACCGTTTAAGTAAGAAGAAATATGAAGTCTTAGATTTTGCCCCCTCCACCCATTTGCTAGAAGTAAATGGTGCCACATACCATTTGTTTTAAAAAATATCAAGTTTACTGTGTGAACTGGAAAGTATTTTTGTAATACAATAAAAAATAGAAAACTTCTCTAATACCTTTTTAAGACAAGTGCTATATCCTCACCATAAAGTTATTTATTTTTTTAGTGATGACACATGCTAATTGACTCAATTTGTCCTGAAGTAAATTAGGACATTTTTAAGATGCTGTGTTTTGCTTTGATTACCGAAGTACCAGATTGCTCTAGCAGTTGAAGAATAGACTAATAAGGATTCAGTCTTATGTTAGATGGGTCACTTGTTCTGAGAAGATGCTAAATGCTGTTTTCTGGGTTTTATTTTGACAGAAAAGTTTTAGAAACAATCTTTGATGAAGTCATCATGGTAGATGTCTTGGACAGTGGCGATTCTGCTCATCTCACCTTAATGAAGAGGCCTGAGTTGGGTGTCACGTTAACTAAACTCCACTGCTGGTCACTTACACAGTATTCAAAATGTGTGTTCATGGATGCAGATACTCTGGTGAGTGTGCTGTGTTGGCTTGGGAGATGTATATAGTAACTGAGACCAGTTAGGCATGTGAAGAATGCTATGACTTGATAGTAAAGTTCAGATAACACCAGCATCTTAGAGGATCAGGTGGTGAAGGAAACCAGGCTACCCTACAGCTGTCATCTGAATAGTAAAGACCAGCACCAGATTGTATCCCTTGTGTTTGGTAACTTAGAACTTTAGAAGGATATGCCACAGCAAAACATTTCTATAATGCTTTCTCCTTCCCTCTTTTGATTCAGGTCCTAGCAAATATTGATGATCTTTTTGAAAGAGAGGAATTGTCGGCAGCACCAGACCCGGGGTGGCCTGACTGCTTCAATTCTGGAGTCTTTGTTTATCAACCTTCAGTGGAAACATACAGTCAGCTCTTGCACCTTGCTTCTGAGCAGGGTAGTTTTGATGGTATGTATCTGTTATCTTTATAGCTGATTAGCTAGTAGTGATTTCTTGGGTTATTCTACTCAGGGATATAGTTACTATGGTTCCTGGTGCCTAGAAGGTAGCAATGCATGAGATGTAGCAAGAATTTTAAGTTGTGTTCTCTTTGGAAATACTGTTGTATGTGTACACATGCAACTTTTTTCTGTAGGTACATAAGAGTAACTTAAACTGGGATAGGCTGTTTTTATAGACTTCACTTTAACTGGCCTTCCTGTGTCTAAATTAAAGTATGATAGATGGAACATGATTATTCAAGAATTCGAAAACTATTAGGAAAATAAAAAATTTTAAGAGTTATCTTTAAACCTGAGCAAACATAAGTGCAAGAGCTAACAGAAGGCCAAGTGTTATCATTTGACAAATAAACCTGATCACTTGACCCTCATTCCCTCAGAAGGCATTACTAAAGAAAAAAGGTTTTGTGAAAAATATTTGTCTATAAATTCTCATTCTCTATAAAGTGGCATATTTGATAGTGGTATCTGCAAGGTCAAAGAGAAAAACATTGGCAAAGTCAGTGTCTACTCTCCTTAATATCTATGTGTGTCTGCAGCAGAGTCGTGTTTATCAGCGGACCCTTGAATAACATAGGTTTGAACTGCAGGGATCCACTTACCCATGGATTTTCCTGTAAACAAATGAAATAAACCTATAAATACAGTATTGTAAATTTAGTTTCTCTTCCTTATGAAGAGACTTTTTAATGATTTTCTTAACATTTTCTCTAGCATGTTTTATTTTAAGAATGCAGTATTAATACAAATAATATAAAAAAATGTGTTAAATATTTGTTATCAGTAAGGCTTCCCAGCAACATCTTTCTTACCCCTAGTTGTTCAAGGGTCACCTCTATGTATATATAGAAAGGTCCTTTCTATTTGTGACTTAGTCTCAGATCCTTAGGAAAATTTTGATGAAATAAATTGGTAGGTGTGCCTCCATATGAGGCCAGTCTCTGAAATACTACTAATTTGTTTTTCAACAACGAAGCACACGTAAGATAAAACTAGTAGTTAATATGCACAAGCAACTCTTTAAAATTAATGTTGGTGTTTCTTTTGAATGAAGAAAAGACCCAGGTATATCTAGGAAGAAGGATGACCTTGAAGAAGTAGCGCTGTTCACGGTGACTCACTGTTTGATACCTGTTATTATGGCAAAAGTCAAGACCAGGAACTGAGGGATGAGCAGAGGCCTGAGCTCGATAGCAGAGCCTTGGCCCCAGGACTGATTTATAACCCTCCATCCCCTCTCCAAGAGCAGACCTGAGATTTGTCATGAATAGATCATTTGAAACTAGCAGAAACAACCTATCTCCACTAGCAAAAGGTACAGCCTTGGGTACAGATAAAAGGTTCATTTCCATTAACTTGTTATAAAGTAGTTAAAAGTCAAAATCTCAGAGTTAGACTTTAAATTAAAAGATTAAATCTAAAAATATGTCCAAGTACTGAACTTAAGAGACTGGGAATTAAACATTTTAAGTCAGACATAACTGAAATTGGGTTTTTGCTGCTGCTCTTCACAGAAATTTAATTCTTTTAGTCATGTGAGGATTTTGGATATGCAGCTATTTGAAATGTCATTGGAGAGAATATAGAAGTTTACACATGCCCCAGTGACTCAGTGGCTAACATACAGGTCATGCAAAGCCCAAGGGCCTGGGCTTGAGACCAGGGCCAGAGAAGGAAAAGGGCAAAAAGAAAAAAGGTTTAAATCTGTCTTGTTTCACTGCTTGGCTAATTTGTACCTTCTACCAGTGGTTCTCAACCTAGGGTGATTTGGCCCCCAAAGAGGGCATTTGGCAGCATTGGAAGACATTTTTTTTGTCACAGCTGATGGGGAGGGTGCTACTGATCTAGTACATAGAGGCCAGGGAAGCTGTTAAACATCTTCCGATGCACAGGACAGCCCCCACAGTGCAGAGTCATCCGACTCAAAATGTCAAGAGTGCCAAGCTTGAGAAATTCTGCTCTGTGCCAAGGGATTGCATACTCGAAAATGGTGAGCAGGACTATCTGAAAATAATGAATGGATGTGTCTGACAGAAAGTGCAGTCTTATTTTAAGCAATCTTAAGTAAGAAATAATGGGTTGAGTGTTCACTGTGGTCAGGGCCAAATGTAACTAATTCACTTTGCTGACTTTTTTTTTTTTTTTTTTAGCTCCTGCTCTTTTCCTTTTTTATAAGTAATAACATGTATTCCTTATTGCTTATACTAAAACAGTTCACCTCACAAAAAGATAGATGAGGACATTTTTAACAGAAGTCCATTATTTCTCTTAACCTTCCTGTCAGAGTGCGGTTTTCATCACCTCCTGGTGTCACATTGGAAGGAAGTAATGTAATCCTGTCAGAAATTCAAATTCTCAACTCTAAGCAATTCACATCCTAAAGTAGACTTGGTGTTCTGAAATCTATTGGATTATAATTTTGTAAAGAGAATCCAATCTCTAATGTAAAAACATATTGTTTTGGTTTCAAGTGACAATAGTTAAGATACCAAACAATTAATAGTGAGCTATGGTAAATTATCCAGATTTATACTTCTAGAATATAAAACTTATTGATAGGGACCAGCCTGGATCGTCTACTGTAATCTGGAATCATCGGTACTAGAGAAATTGATAAACACAGTTTCTTAGCAGTGAGTTAAAAATGAATGAAAAGAGCTTAACTAGAATGCACTTTCTGCTTTTTAAGCCAGAATCTGAAACCACCAAGAGATACTCTTAATGCCTGCTAGCACATTTCATTATTCAGCACAGGGTTTCCAGGAGCTGGCCTTTCTGTAAGATACTACATTTACTGGCTCGTTGGTGGCAAAGGATTGAATTTTCTGTTAATAGAAATAATTAATTGAAGGAGTTGAAAATTCAACCATGCAAATGGGAACTTATAGTTATTCTCAATATGTTGCTTAAATTCAGTAGAGGAATAAGCTAGAATCTCTTAATTGAAAGGCTGTTTTCAATTAATGTGATGATAAGCTTAACTCCTCAAAGAAAGCTCACTCCATACCATGGAAGCCTGGTCCCTCAGGAGGGGAGTACAACCCAATTAGATCAATATCTGTGTGACCTACAGATTTACTAGATTTACATTAATTAAATATTTCTTCCTGAGCTACATTCTTTTCTGATGGCAGTACTTGCTCACGTTTTCAAGTGCAGGTACCCAGTTTTGTTTCGGTGTTAGGCCATAGGTACTGAGACAAACATTTTTAGGTGTTTCCTTTCATTGGACCATATGTATTCAATATCCACAGGTATCCTGACCCCAAGTCAGTCTTACTAAACAGGGGCCCTCCCCTTCCAGTATTTTCAGACTGATATTAAAGGAAAACAGTTTGCAAATGACAGTATCTCAGTCTGAATATCTTGTAAGTCCTGCTTAATATCATATATAGTCAACAAAAACTGATGGATCCTAATGTCCACTGACAAGCCACACAGGCTGCTGCTGATTGAGCCTTTGCAGCTGCTTTCATAGCCCGATGAGAAGGAATGTGGCTATCATGCCTCTCATCACCAGCCATCTAATTACTTTTGTTCTCCTGTCTTACTCCTGCCCCACTAGACAAGAGAATAATCCTAACATGGCAAATCATGGTTGACTTTTCTTCCCAGATATTTAGAGTTTTTGAATTTAGAACTCATGACTGCATACCTAGTTCATAGGTGGGGTCTAATTTCCAGCAGTAACGTATTGAAGTTCCCTTACTGACATTTGTATCTGGGAACTGTCTTGGCACTTACTTCATAACTGAAGTTACATGTTTCCTGAAAGTTGAACAATAGCTGTTGTGAAATAGATATATACTAACATTTTATATATAGCGTATGACTAGATAAAATTACCTTCTGCACTTGTTAACAGTCCAAGGGTAAGAGTGAGGGGATGTCATAGACACTAATCAAAAGTTTTGTCTCCACACGCTCATGTTAATGAAGCTGAAGCACTTGACTCTTAACTTGAAGAAATCAGTCTGGATGCAAGTTGCGTTTTATTTTCTTTTTTCTGTGACCCTAATGTATCCTGAATAAGGATTGTTTATACAGTTGAAGATATGCTTAGTGCTTGAGAATTGCCACCTCTTAAGTTCCATCTCTATGTGTTAGTTTCAGAAACCTAAGTCAAAAAAGGGATTCATACTTTCCGGTTTGGAGTGTCCTTGTAAACGAAATTGTATTCAAGGAACCTTGCATCATAACACACAGGTTTAAGTACTCATCACTTCAGTCAACATCTGTGGATAGCACATTGTTTGCCACCAACAGTTCAGTTCTTCACCACATAATTCCTTGGAGTTTCCAGTTTTTTCCGTCTTGGTATTTAATTACTGTAAACAACATACCCTAAATTACTGGAGTAAGGAAATTTTGGCCCGTATTAAAATTTCAGAAAGAATGTGGGAGAATAAATTGGCGATAGATTGTTAGGGATGGCTTTACTGTGAGATTATTATACATGTGTGTTTCATAATCTAATTCTAAGTGGTCACTCAGATCCTTAAACATCAAAATATTTTTTTCTGTGCTTGGATATCTACTATACCAGGAAAGCACCACAAGGTTTTAAGATCGTTTTTAATAGAAAAGATTTGGTGCTAAAGTCTATTAAAGTGTTAAATTGACCTCAGTGCCTCCTTCCCTGATGGTTGTAGTTAGACTTTATGCCGGACCTACCCAAAACAGGAATAAAGGATAGAGGAACCTCCTCATAGTACTTGTGTGTCCAACCCAAGTGAGCTCAGAAACTTAGGTGTGCTGCACGGCTCCCTGTCCTGATAGGGTCTGCCTTGTTAGCTCCCTGTGGTCAGCCTGCCCAGCTGCCCAAGCTCTGCGGTGCCTACAGCCCTTAGAGGGTTTATCAGTTGCTTTGAAATTCTCTTGAAAGTTTTCTTGCACTGATATCACTTAATAGTTTGGGTAATAACTATCGAGTTAGTACAGATAAAAAGCAAAAGTCAGAAAATGTAATAGTAAAATAAGCACACTAAGTTTTCTTAAGAGCTATTTTTATCTCATTGTACGAGAGTATTTTTTTAAATGTAGCCATTTGTCGGTAGCCTTATAACCAACAGCGATCATGAGCCCTCTGAAAATAGGGAAGGAGGAGGGGACTAAACTGTTACATGTGTGTAACTCTTGTACTAGTCATTTTACTCACTTTACCTTTTCGCTTTCCAGTCCTGAGGTGGTCATTTATTCTTTCAGTATATTCAACAAACAGATGTGTATCGAGGGCTTGCTCTATACCTGGCACTGGGAACCTGCCATCCTCCCAGCATAGGACAGTGGAGTGCTCTGTCCCTGAGCTGGTGACAGGACTAGGCCTCAAACAGAGTCTTTCTCCACTCTGTGGCTAAGTTAATTGTGTATCTTTTTCCCTTTTCTCCCAATTATCCCACTGTGCATTATACTCAGTAGTGTACCTTGAGAATGATACAGGGTCGAAGGAAATCTATGATACTGGCCTTATGATGGATTAATTACTTAAAATGCATTCCTCTGAGTTCAGAAAGAGCAGCCGTTATCTTTCTTAATTTACAGATGAAGAAATAGAGGCTCAAGTCTTCTGTCTTTATAGCTACTGTTCCTCTTCCCTGCGAATAACAATGTCTAGAAAGTTATTTTAAATCAGCAGCAAAGGTGATAGCCTTGCATTGTTTTACAGGTCTGGAAATATTATTAGAAATAATACTGTCACCTGTATGCCTATAATCCATTCTTTCAGTATTTCAAAAATCATTTCAGCAACTAATCTGGGCAAAATGCTAAATTTCAGGACCAGGAATAGACTGATAAATAATAAAGATGTTACCTCTGCCTCTGTAAAGTTTAAATTCTCTGAAATCTTACAGGCATTTAACAACTAATTATGTCATTTTAATTGTGATAAGTTGAGTGCTAAGAGGACCTAGACCAGGAGGAGCTGCCTGAAACTGAGGAGTGAAATTTAAGTCAAGAATAAATGTTCCCTTGCATTGATAAAATTATTTTATTGATCACTTGATTAAAAATCTCTTCATAAAAAGATAAAAGTTATAAATGGTAAAGTAAATCAATTGTTCTTGACTTAAAGGCTGAGGCCAGTGAGAGGCAGTGGTGTTAAGACCTGGGCTCCAACTGCCTGGATATCCATGAGCCACCTGGGGTTAATGCACTGATCCTGAGTACACCTCAGAAATGCCACCAATGCTAGGCCATTCATAAACTGGAATTCAGTAATCCTTGGTGTGCTTGCTATAGGAAGGAATAAGGATACCTGCCAAGTATGTTGTAGGAAGTCAGTGTTTAAAGAGTGAGTCACATTTTCAGTTCCTCAGATATCTATGTCTCTGTTGTATTAAACATACTTTACTTTATATGCTTGCTATCTACTCCTCAGCCCCCTTATTAAGATAGGAGCCAGCCTGCAAGTGGTTCTTATTTAACTCATTATCTCCTATAATGGCTATATCTAGTTTAGACAACTATAGATATTTCCTATAGAAATGCCTTTTTTTAATTTAATATTTATTGAGGTAACTTTGCTTTACAAAATAATATAAACTCCTATGTTCAGGGTCCCCATTTCTCAAATACCTGTCAGTACACCCTGCCCAACACCAAATTACCCAGAGTTCTCCACCCTTGTCCCTGGATGACATTTTTGAGAGTTTCATCTTCCTATATGATAAAGTAAAAAGGGAGTCTTTATCTAAAAGATTCTGAACCAGTGCTTCTCAAATTTTAATGTGCATATAAACCACCCCGGGGATTAAAATATGGACTCTGGTTCTTATAGGTCTCATGTGGGCCTTCACATTCTGCATTTCTGTTGAATTCCCAGGTTGCTGAAACTTAGAGCAGACTTCAAGTAACATGATTCTAGGGAGAACATTTTTTATGGCAGAGACATTAATGTTGAAATTAGAACTGACGCCTCCCCAACCCTTCTAGCTCCCCACGTAATAGGCTGGACAGCTGCCAGCAAACTGAAAGAGTGCACAAACTCATGAGCACTGAACAAGTCAGCTTCACTTCTGTCTTATAAAATAATAGGCCCACTTTCTGATAAAGCAGTGACCTGGTCAAAAGACCTGGGAAATGCCAAGCGGTTATAAGGTTATTACTGGCACTTGGGCAGCCTAGTAGAAGGATGATACAACATCTGATATTTGCTTTTCTTTGCAAAACAGTGCCATGTCTCCCTGGTTCCATTTCCTTTCTCTGTCTCTCACCTGTACCACCACACCGTGGCCTGCTGAATCACAGCTGCCAGCCATGCCTGCCAATCATGATGGTCAGTTCTGAAATGACTGAGATGAAAAGTGTCTTACTCTATCAGAATAAATAAAGATGCCTCCAGAAGTTTGACTAGAATATACTGGACAAAACCCCTAGGGTTTCTGTAGTGAAAATTCAGCAGTGTTCATGGCTTCCTTGTATGTTTTAGAGCATTGATGTGCATATATTTGCATTCTGCTTTGAATTGTGCTCTAATTTAGGGACTTCTGCAGAAAGGACAGAAAACTCCACTCAGATTTTTCTGGAAGTTAAAACATTTTCCTTGCCTTGAAATGTGAAAGTATTTATTGGGAAAAAGATCATTAGAATGCTGAATTTAAAAATTATTTTAGAAGTCCCAGACTTCTAGGTAATGTTTAATTCTATTTTTAATTCGGTTTTTATGTAAAAGACAACTCTTGTCATAGTGAGGTCAGTGACCCTGGAAGTTTCATGGTCTGTACTGTCTCTTCAGAGGTTAAGGATTTATCAGTTAAACAGGCCCCCTGACTCCCTGCCTTTTCCACAGCAGGCTTGTGCCTTTCCCACCAGTGCCTCTCAGCCATGCAGTGGCTCACAGAAAGAGACTGATGGTGTTGTAGAGACTCTGAGGGGAAATGGAAAAGGCTTTTCGTGGAAAGGGGCACAAGCTGACTCCTGTTTCCCACATTCATTTGTGGAGTCACATTGGGGAATCTGCTATTCAGACTCTCATGGAAATAGATTTCTTTACTACTTTACATGAGCTAACAGTCATTTTAAGTCATCTTAGTTCAAAAAAAGCTCTTTAAATGTGGCATAAAAAACTAGTAGAAAAATATGTAGTATGATGCTCAGTTTTACAAAGTTCAAAAACAAGTGTCTAGGGTTATACACATAAGTGGTATAAAGTAAAGGAAATCAAGACAATTACAAATAATTCATGATTAATAGTTACTCTGGGGGAGAAGTACTGAGATTAGATCAGGGATCCCAGATAGAGAATTTAAGCAGTATCAGTAATGTTCACATTCTTAAATTGGAGGGGATGTATACAGAGTTTTATTATGAAAATTCTTTACAACCTGCATATATATTTTTCTTCTGATAGTATCACATTTCATAATGTAAACACATTAACAAGTAAAGAATGATTAGAAAGAAAGGATCTTACCACAGGTCTTATGCTTTCCCCCAAATACATTATTAATATTTTAAATTACAAAAATACAACACTATTAAGGAAAAGTCACAGGGAGAGAACATCTGTACATGATTATACAAATTAATTTTTCTGTTTTCTTCCAATGGCAGTATTTATGTTTGTGTTTAAAATCACAATATATATCAATAAATGTATTACAGTTTGGGCTGATAGTCTTTATATCTGTTAGTTTTAATGGCTGAGTGGTTTTTTTGTCACAATGTACTAACATCACAGTTTTAGTGGTTAATATCACAATGTATTAACCATTCCTCTTCTGTGGAATAGTCAAGTAGTTTAAACTTTTCTGTTGTCATAGAACTTCTTTAGGGTTCCTCCACAAATAATTTACCTACATTTAAGGCTTTCTACTACATGTTAGAATTACAGTGGTAAACAAAGAGCATAATAACTCTCCTTGTGAAATTTAGAATCTAAAGACTAATCATTGTAGACTGTAATTTGCACTTTTCCTACATTAATCATCAGAATTTTTTTAAAGGAAAGGCGCAGGCAGGAATGAAGGCAAGTAAGCGGAAGAGACAGGAGGAAGGAGCACTTTATTTTATTTAGTTGTTCATCTTGTTTGTTTCCCTCTGGCCTCGAGTCATGAACCTGGAACCTTGGGAGGTATGTGGACTATACCTCCCATTAACTAAGCCACTAGGCCACCAAAACATGCCATTCCTCAGACTTTTAAAATAACTTTTTATCTGAAAGAACCATATTTATAATGGAGTCATAGGAAACAATATAGAGAGACCCCATTTTCTCTCCACTCAGTTCTCCCAGTGGTAGTACTTTGCAGAACTATAATATAATTTTCAACCAGGAAATTGACATTGATGCAATCCAACCTTACTCAGATTTCACGTGTGTTCATTGCTGTGTTTATATATATGTATTCTATGTAATTTTGTCATGTGTAGATTGGTGTGACCATAGTCAAGGCCCAGAATAGTTTTTTCACAGGCTCCAGCATGTTACTTTTGTAACGACTACCACCTCTTTCCCATTCCCCCTCCCTACCCTTGTGTAACTCCAGATCTTCAGATTTTTACAGTCTCCTTCAAGAGCTGAGAATTAATGACCGCCAGTTGACTGAACCTGCTATATGTTTAGAAAGAAAAGTGGGACTCAAGAACCAGCAAACCCAGGAGTCTGTGCAGTGGTCCAGCCTTTACCTGAAAAGAGCAGAATTCTTACCTGACATCTCACACACACACACACACACACACACACACACACACACACACTCTGCTGTTCTGCAAAGAAAGCTGCTTCAGTGTAGGTTTTCTGAAATCTCTCAGTCTAAAACAGAAAGTAGATAGGGAGGTACATGAAAGAATGTATTCTGAGGTAGCATCATGACCTATTTGATTACTCATGTGTTTATGATTTAGGTCAGACACCTAACTGTATTTTGTTTTTAATTCTTTTCAATGAAGGGTCATGGTCCTCACTTTTCAGGAAAACATGAAGCCTAGAAACTGCAGGGCTAAGGCCTCTGTGCTGTAGGGTTGTAGCCAGCCCCAGCCCCAGTTATGACTCAGCTGGACCTGCCCTGAGGCTTGGTCAGCAGCAGAGCACACCAAGGGCTGATGTGGCCTGCTGTCAGTGACCCAGTAATGGGGGTTCCCAGAACACAATTTCTTTATCCCAGTTTGCTGTCTTATGCTTTCTGCTTCTGTTTCTGTCCCTTTAACATGAAGTCTGATACCTTTAGCAGGGAATAA
The DNA here is from genome assembly GCA_004363575.1 of Solenodon paradoxus. Classification (NCBI taxonomy): domain Eukaryota; kingdom Metazoa; phylum Chordata; class Mammalia; order Eulipotyphla; family Solenodontidae; genus Solenodon; species Solenodon paradoxus. The sequence goes on from RJWH01002233.1 coordinate 31,800, forward strand.
AGTCTAAAACCCAAGCCCAGTATGGTCGTCTCCACGACTATTTCTCTGAGACTTACCTGGCGCCATCAAGGGATTGCATGCAAAATGTTCCCTTTTCTACAGTCCACAGATACAGGTCACCTCTCAGGTCGTCTTTCCATAACTGCATGTCCTGCCCACCTCGGGTCTTTGCTTTGTGCTCATTGCTGTGCCTGGGACAGCACCATCTTCTCCTGTCAACCTGCATTTGTCAAGTACTTCTACGCAGAACTTGGCTCAGATACAGCTTCCTCCTGGAAACCGTCCCTGACCCTCCAGTCAAGGGGAGACTCAGGCCACTTCCATGTATACTCAGAGCACCTGTGCTTTCCTTCACTGCTCTGCTGTCCTTTTGTGATGATTTTGATTCTTGCTTCACTGGTCTCTGTGTTCCCCACCCCGAGCCCACCCAAACCCTCTTCTGGATTTTGACAGTGTCTCTGTTCACTACTGACTTTCCAGCGTCTGGCAAATAGTTACTGCTTAGTAAATATTTGCTGAATTAATTTAGAGTAGTGACCATGCTCTAAAATGTCCTTATTGGGTCTAACATGGAATTTATTTTTTAAATGGGATTAGTACCTACTTTTAAAAGTACAGCTGATCTATTCCTATATAATCATTGAATTGTCCTTGAAGTTGATCACTATATTTTTTTTTTTCTTTCAGGTGGGGACCAGGGTTTACTGAACACATTTTTTAGCAACTGGGCAACAACAGATATCAGAAAACACCTGCCATTTATTTATAACCTTAGCAGCATTTCTATATACTCCTATCTCCCAGCCTTTAAAGCGTAAGTGTAAATGGTTTAACTATTCTTGAGGATGGTAAGGGCAGGAAAGTGGGGTTTAAGATTTGAGGGATACCTTCCTGTCATGTGAGGGTGATACCAGTTGGGAACTTTATGGGAAGTTTTTTGTTTTGGTTTTTTTCCTTATAAGAAACATGGCTGTAATGGATTGAAGTTCTGGGTCACTTTATGTTTGGGGTCACCCAGAGGGCACTCAGCTGCTGAAGAGGAAAGGTTCCCATCAGTTCCTGGGGCGTCTGACCCTCTGAGCAATCATTTGTATGTCATGGTCAAGAATATACACTGGGCACAGACCCAACTTTTGCCTCTTACTGGCTGCTGCACTTCAGTTCCCTCACCTGTAAAATGAACATGTTAACAACCGCCTCCACAGTTGTGGAGATTTAGTAAGAGGCTGGCAGCAATGTGACGCCATGCTCAAGACAGGGCTGTGGGACCTGACTAGCTCAGTTCACACCCTGGAGTAGCTACTTCCTGAATCGTTACTAGTACTGAACTTCTGTTTCAGTAGAAGTTGGACTAGTTACTAACCACCCCTCTACCTCAATGTCCTCCAGATGTTGTGCACATTAAGGGAGGTCATCTTATAAAATGGGTTAGAGGAAGGCCCAGCCCGCTCTTAGCACTCAGTAAACACTGGGTTTTAGTCCTTTTTGTTTGCAAGGTGGTGTATCAATAAAAGTAATCTCTGATGCCAGAGAGGCAGGACATACATCCTGACTCCACCATTTATCTGCTGTAGGGCTTAGATTCTGTGCCTCAGTTCCTCCATCTGCAAGATGAAAAGGAAAATAATACCTCCCTCTTAGGGTTGTCATGAGAATGAAGTGAGTTTGTACACATAAAGTGCTTTACAGATACTTGGTTTTGGCAGTGTGGTTATTTGGCTCTGTCCCTGGTGTGATTTGAATTCAATAGTTAATACAGCCTAGTTGCAGTGCTTGTCTCAGGATGAGGGCCCGGGCCCTGTTCTTTAGCCTCTGACTCATTTGCACGGAACCAAGAAGATGATTCCACTTTCTTGAAGAGGGACCAAACTGTCAGGTTGGTATAGAAACAGTGTCCTGAGCAGGGAAGATCTTCATGGAGCTGGACTTGGCCCACAGTCTCTGTCCAGCATGGGCATTCCTGAGTGAGCTGAAAACAAAGGGCCTTTCACTTATGTTTCTTTACCCAAGCCATGAGCCTTGCATCACAGTAATGAGCACATCTGGCATTTTTGTGGCAGAAATGTTTCCTTTTCTGTTCTTTTCTGGCCAGACTCTGTTAGCATCCTCCAGATAAGAATTATTCTTGTGTTCAGTCCTCTCTGTTCTCTTGGCATATGTCTCCAATATATTATAGCCTCTTTATTCGCTTTCCTTTCTAGAGCAAAACAGGCAATTTCTCAAACATACTAACTGTGGTCTTAAGCAAAGTGAACAAAACAGGGTTCACTATCAAACTATGGAATAGGAGAAGCATTATTTCTATAATTCAGTCCTTGACTTTGTAAAGGACAAAGGTATCTTGTATATAGGGGCTTGATTGCCTTTAATCCTATTGCCTCTTAACTAGCCCTGCTAGTTTGAACAGTATTCCTACAAATCATAATGACTTGGCCCCCTACAACTCAATGTCCATAATAGGGCAGTTGCTTAATTTTAATTGACTAGTCATTCATGGGAGCAATCAAAAAACATGAGACTGGGAAGGAAAATCATTAGTGTGAGCAGTTCTACCCACCATTCCACCCCATTCTGCATATGACCGTGTGTCCTGGGAAGAATATGCTGGGGAGATGTGAATCTGACATCCTCCACGTTGGCCTTAGTTCCTAAACAAGGTTGACCTTAGTATTTAAAGATTTATACTTTCATGTAATGTGACCACTGTAGCTCCTGCCCACCTCCCCGCCCTGGGCCCGCTTTAATTCATTTAGGCTCTACGTGATTCTCACCGTACCACTAAAATTAGACACACTGTACCCCTCAGTGGGGGCCTAGTTTGCTCAGACAGCAGCTGCATTTATTCTCTTTTGACAAAGAAGAGCAAGCAGCAGGTGGAGCAGAATAAGTTTTGGGAAGACTGGACTATTTTGCTAAAATGTTGGTCCCTTCTTATAGGAACCCAGTACCTTTTACATCCCTTAAATGAATTTTCCAGAAAAAGTTAGAGATCTAAATTTTCAAACCGTTAGGATGGTTCCTTCTTCCTCGCTCAACAAATGAGTGCTAATTTTGGAAATCTCCTTGGTTTATTGCCATAACCATAGGGTATGACGCTCTGGGGAAGTTGGGAGCAGCTCCATCAGTTAGCCAGATGTCATCTGCCCAGCAGCCTGACAGCATTAATGCTACCCTAGGGTAACTTACCCTCGGAGTGTGAGCTACATTTCTGTGACGAGACGGCTCACAGTGAAGTCTTGTCTCGCCCCATTGCTGCCTGGTTAGGAAGGCTTAAACCGGACCAGAGAACTCATCTTCCCTTTGGTTTTTCTTGCACATTTATCTTCAGAGACATTTTCCTTACAGTTGGGAAGGGCTGAAGAGGCAGAAGCTTACATTTTTTGCCTGTTTGTTTTAAGTTAATGTAAAATTGTGGGTCACATATTTTAAACTAAAATAACCGCTGCTAAACATTTGGGCTGCCCTCGCTGCTCCACAGAGTCCTGTGGGCCTCTGAGAGCGTAGCATGAATTTGAAACTCCAGAGTGGGGCTCAGATAATAACTGTAGTCTTCTCTATGACTGAATGGTGCTGTGGTGTGCTGGTGTTTCCTAGGATGGTAGGTAGAATAGAAACCATGGAAATGGTTTAACACAACTTACGGAAGCCTTATGGAAGGAGTTGAGAATCTGTTTTACCAACTCCAAATAGCAAGGTGCCATGAGGTCACTGAGGCAGTGTATAGATGCCCCAGAATCTTAGAACCTGGGATATATTAGAACAGTGTAGCCTTTTCTGTTATATAAAGTTTCTGCTAAAGGATGACCTCATATGAAACAACCAACCTGAATTTGAGCCATGAATGTAACATTCAGTGCCTTTACCTACCATGTAGATAGAACAAAACAGAAAAACAATGTTTTCTGTAAAAGAAGATCCTTTTTTTAAGCACACTATAATTAGAACAAAATGCTTGGATAGTAATTTTTAAGTTAATCTGTAACATATGTATTGGTAAATAAGTTTATGTGTTTCTTAATAATGTATTTCTGAGGGTGCCTAATATAATGATTAGGAAATGACAGGTGTTTAGTCAATATTTGTTTCTAATTTTTTTTTCCCATCTGGAGAACCTGTTTTATAGAATAGGTAGCATAGAATTTGACTTGTGCATAGTTCTAAGAAAAGTCTCATTAACTTTTTTTTTAATCACTAATGCCAAATATGATCATTACAGACTTGGGGCCTAAGCAACTAGAATAATGAAGTTGCCATTTCCTGCAATGGGAAAAGACTATGGTGAAACCGGTTTGTGGGGTCAGGGATTGTTCAGAGCTGTCTTAAATGCATTAAGTTCAGGGTGCATATTAAACATCCTAGTGAAAATGTAGAATAGGTCAGTAGATGGAAGAGCCAAGAGTTCAGGAGAGAGGTCTGGGTGAGACTTAATTATGGGAGTGTCAGCATATAAGTGATAGTTCTAGCTATGAGACAGGTGATATAACTGAGAGAGTGATTGTGATAGAAAAGCTGCAGACAGAGCTCTGAGGTAGGAACTGAGGAGGAACAGGGACAAGAGACTTAGAACAGCAAAGCAGGAGGAAACTGCAGAAAGTGGGATATTGCCCAAGCCAAGCAAACAAAACATTTCAGGGAGAAGGAAGTGATCCATCTGTGACAGACACTGCAACAGGTCAACTAAAAGGACAACTGATATTGGAACTGAACCTGGAAAGTGGTAGTCACTGGTGACTTTGGCAAGAGCACGTCTGGTGGAAGGTGGAGAAAAAAGCTCGACTGAAGCGGGTCCAGGAGCATGGAAAATTGGAGACCATGAATACAGACATCTCTTCTGAAGCATATCTTTAAAAGGGAACAGAGAAATGGGCTGGTGGTTCGATGGGTATGTAGGATCAAAAGAGAGTATTGGCAGTGGTATTTTCAAGGATGGGAAAAGTTACATCACGTTTATATGTTTATGGAAAAGGTGGGAGAAAGGACGACTAATGCATAAAACTGAAGGGAGACTTGCTGGAGTGACAACCTTGAATAGTTGAAAGGGATATTTTCTAGTGTGCAGGTGGAGAGGTCAGCTTCAGCTAAGAGCCAGGATAGTCCATGTGAAGGAAAACAGAGTGTGGCACAGATACAAATAAGCGGGTGTATTTTTTTGGTTGAATGAATGAGCCACCATCAAGGAGAGACAGAATGATGTGCTACCCCCAGGAGTCTCCCTAGTGGTCTGATGTCATGGGGCTTTCCCTAGCCTACTTGTAAAGAAAGACCAGCTTGATAGGTAGTATGGTCGATTAGATCCTAGTGTAGGTGATGGAAGTCTGGGTTTGAGTACCGATGTTCTGATTTCCAAGCATGATTGGAAGGGTTATGTAGCTTGAAAGGCCAGATAGCAGCCCTTTTCTCTGACGGGATGTGCACTCTGTGCTACGTCAACCCTGCTCCCCAGGCCCACTCCTCTTCTGCATGGCCAACCCCACCTTGGGCACTTGGGTGTGTGACTTTTGATTTAAACATTAACTGTGACTAGATAAGAGGAAGAATTTCTTGGTGAGAGGAGACTTTACTGATTGACCGTTTAGGAAAGGCATGTGTTAGAGTGAGTCTGAGAAGGTAGGAGTGCCCATGTCACTGAAAATGAGTCACTGAGGTGGGTAGAGGGCGGTTGGCACAGTTGCCACATTTCCACGGTGCTCTCTATCTTGGTACCTAATTGATCATGGCACATGAAGAGCTTTGTAAAGTTGCTCCTGTGAGCTGTCATGAATTAGTCTTTTCCGTTCTAAGCAGTTCTTTAGTCTCATCTACGCATTACCAGCTACATTTCTCAACTGCTAGTCATGAAAATTCTATCTGATCTTTTGGTAACATCAGGTCACAGGGATTATTTTAGGACTAACATAAGCAGTATTATTGCTGGCTTGGATTCAAACTATGTCTTGTGATCTGGATGTCTCTTGAGATTCTATCAAGTTAAAATTAGAATACTTATTTTGAGAGATGTATGCAAGCTGAGACAAATTCCCATTACTGGGTCAGAATGAATGACTCTTAGTAATTTAGAGACAATTGTGATAGGTACCCAACTTCTTTTTTTTTTTAATTCCTGACTGGTAATTCAGGGTACAAATCAAGCAATGAGTCAGTGAATCTTCTGCTTATCTTTCTCTTTCTTATTCACTGGCTATGTGCATTCAGCCTGGAGACATAAATCCTAACTGAAAGCTGATGGTCTGGCGAGAGAGATTTAACAGTAGGAAAATATCCTAGGATACCCTTCTGTAAGGAGCACTCCCATATTTGTATTTAAGCTAAAATATTCTTTGAAGAGAGAAATAATTTCCCCTTTAAGACCTGTGCCCTTGTTTTCATGTGGTTATTTTGGATTTTTGAAATTGAATTGATTGAAAGTAATAGAAAATGACTTTTAAAAACATTCCTCAGGGAACATGATTGAAACACAAAATTCATATCTAGATTAATTGAAATCCTACATACAAAAAACTGCATTTTTTTGCTCATCTTTTTTGTATATCAGGTTTTATTATGAAAGCTAATAAAGCAAGTCCTCAGGTTACTTTGCTGTGAATAAACACTGTTGTATTTTACAATTAGAGTAGTTTTATGGTTAAAGGGACTCCCAGACCTTCCTATAAAGTGACCCATGTTAGACCTAACCGTGCTCCTTTCGAGCCAAGGGCAGCCTAGGTGACTTCGAGGAACATCCTTGTGAATGACTGACTACACAAATTCAATGTCAGCCTTCATTTCCCTCCCACCTTCCTATTTGATCCCCAGGTTCCTCCCTTAGGAAGTGTCCTTCTCCCTACCTAGGCCCCTCCACCTTCAAAGAGTCCTCAAGATGGCCTGTGTTCAGTGAGTAGGCCTGCTCTGAACTAGAGCTTGTTTTCCTCCTTTTCACGTTCTGGATGTTAGGTGTGTGGGAATTAATTTAAAGTAATACCTCAATACCCAGAGCATCAAAAAAAAAAAAATTGTTTTTCCTATACCTGTATGGAAATAGGGCTGACCATAGCCTGAATCCATGACCTTAGAAACCTCCACATGACTTCTATGTGCCCCAGCATTATTCCTTTCTTTCGCTCATGCATCTCTGCTATCATACGTTTGAATCATCTTACACTCTTTCTGGTCTGTCCCTCAGTACTCTGACCCCAGCTTTTCAAGTAACCTATACAAACTATGCGTTTTGTGAGGCTTTGTTGCTGACGTTTGGGTAGTTGTTGGGAGGTTTCATCACACCACACACAGCATCTCCCATACTTCCCGCTCACCTTTTTCTCTCACCCTACTTTCTCCTGCATCTTCCACCCAAAGAATTCCTTGCCTTTGGATAGAATGTTCAGTTATACCCTTATCTTGGGTCCCTGAAAATCTTTCTACCTCAAACAGGCTTAGCAGACTTTCTTAAAATTAAGACTACTCCATCTATGTATCCAGTGGATACAACTTTTCATTTTGTGAGGATAGACTAAAGAAGGTAATTTTGAGGAAGGAGGACTTTCCTATGACAACATTAAGTAACAATAATTTAGAATTAAAGAGGTTCTTAGAGGTCATGGATTCATGCAGGCAGACCCCAGGCCAGAGCCACAGTGAAAGACAGGGTGTAGGTTTCCCCTATGGTTCCCCGTGAAATGCACAGCCACGTGAAGAACTGTCTAGCCAGAATGAAAAGGAGCTTGTGAAGGTGGTCCCTGAACCTACTCTGGGCACGGACAGAGCCAAAAAGCTGAGCTGTCCTTTCCTGCCCTGCTGAAGACCAACTCCGGTTACTGTGCAAACATCTGTAGCATGGCAGAGGCATTCTGAGGTGGATTGGACCATTGTGCCCTTCTTATGCTTGAGCTCTGAATCGCATTTCATGGCTTGAGGTGCTAGAGTGGAGCTGGAGAGACCCTTGATCACTACCCAGCACAGTCCAGTGATGGGTCACTATGGTTGCTAAGAAGCACCATTCATTTCTTTTTATTTTTCCCTTTCTCCTAACTTTGTGCACATTGCATCCTCCTGAAGTCTTTCTTCAGACAGTGCTAAGTTGCTTGCTTTGTAATTTTATTCCTGTGTATTCCTATTGCTCCATCCTTTACTATATTTGGGGTATTTCCAAGGCTCATGAGGCATATACTGAAAGTTGTTTCATATTGACCATCTGTAGGTAGGGAGTTAATCCATGGATAACCAGTGTCACCCTTGGATCATGTCCTTATAATTCTGGGAATGTCTAACAGTAATTGTCTAGTGATAGTTAAGAACCTTGGCTCTGAAGCCAAACTGCCAGGGTCGCATCCCAGCCCTGACATTTACCAACCATATATTATAGATCAGTTATTTAACTTCTTCCAAGCCTTGATTTTCTCAAATAGTTGTTTTGGAGATTAACTGAGATAAATCATGCACATGTTAACGAGTGCATGGCATGAGTATATATTCAGTATATGTGAACTATTACTGTAGCTCTTCTGAATATTGCCATCTGCAATAATTGTAATTGCTTTGGCATTATCATAGTCTTTGATGTCTGCACTACCCTAAGTCTCCTTTTAGTTTTTATGTGTAGATTTCCTCCTGGTCAGAAGAGGACCATTTCTAACTTCTCTCAAGATATTTTTTTGAAAAAGTACATATACAAGATTATATGCCAAAAAACAGATTTTGAAAATACTCACACCCACGTTACAGAACAGTCTGTACTTTATAAGCCTCTTTTGTCCCTTCCTCATAGCTTCCTGTCCCCTCCAGAGAAAACCAATGTCATGAAATTTATATTCACATTCTTTTTTAAGCAGTACTCTTTTGGACTTTGCCCTTCCATAGATTTAGATATATTTCAATTTCAATTTATAACTTTTGTCCAGCATATTTAAAAAACCCATCCATTTATACTACATGATATGCTATAATGTGTTCATTCTCAGTTATATTTTATTCCAAGATATAAATAGACCAAAAATTATCCTTTTGGATAAATAACTATAAAATCTCAGTGAGATTCAACAAGTTTACATTTCTTGCCCATATGCTGGTGGGTAGACTAGAATAGCTCTGACCACTTCAGCTTGGTTTGGAACCAGACCAGAGGTTTGACCCACATCTGCTCCATGGGTCTCATTCTTCTGGAACCAGCAGGTTACCCAGGATACCTTCTTCTGCTGGCAGAAGTTACAGCTTCTCAGGGAAGGTGAAGAGAAACAAATAAAGCTTTTCTAAGGCACACTGTCACTCAGCCCACATTTGTTGGCCACAAGAAGTCACATCAGTATGCCCAGCATCAGTGGAAGGAAAGTGTACTCCTCTGTGGAGGCTAGGGGAGTAAATACTTACTGAACAATAACCTAACCTAACACATGGTCATTTGTGTTACTCTGTTTCACCACTTTCTTTTTTTAAAATACTTACTGAGGTAACTAATCTACGAAATAATATAAATCTGCATGTGAAGGTTCACCATACCTCAGCATTAACACACCATGCCCTCCACCAATTTACCAAAAGTTCTTCACTGTTGTCCATTTGATCCCACCATTATTTGCCCCCACCTCCAACATTTCCTCTTGGTAATTTTAAGTTCTATTGTTAATATCCAAGGATTGGTTTTTATTTTATCTGTTCCTTTGTTTTCTTTATAATCAACATATTAGGTGATCCAGTATTTGTCTTTGTCCATTTCATTTAACATAATCCCCTCCATTTCCATCTATATTGTTGCAAATGACAGGATTTCATCTTCTTAATGGTTGTGTAGTATCCATTGTGTTTATATACCACATCTTCTTTATCCGTAGGTCTGACCATGGGCATTTAGGTAGTTTCCAGTTCTTGGTTATTATAAATAATGCTACAGAAAAAATCACTTATTTTGGAGAGTTGGAGAATAGTTTGAAGAGTTTGAGAATAATAAGTATTAGTTCTCTGAAAGTTTGATGAAACTCACTAGTAAAGCTGTCTGGTCCTTGGCTTTTATTTCTGGGGAGATTTATAATTATCTCTTCAGTTTCCTTAGCTTGTGATACACCTATTCGGTTTTTCTATGTCTTCCTGATTCAATCCACATACAGTATATTTTTCTAAAACTGTCCATGTCCTCGAGGTTATTCCATTTATTGGCACATAACTGTTCATAGTAGTCCCTTATGATATTTTGTATTTCTGAGTTATCTGTTTTAACTTCTTCCATTTCATTCATGATTCTAGTTAGGAGTTGTTTTTTTCTGAGCCTAGCCAAAGATTTGTCAGTTTGTTTATTTTTTCAAAGAACCAGCTTTTGCTTCCATTGATCTTCCATATTCTTTCTGATAACTATTTGGATAATTTCTGTTCAAATTTGTATTATTTTCTTCCTTCTACTGCCTTTGGCTTCAAGTGTTCTTTTTCTAGTTGCTTTATATGTAGGGTTAGATTGTTTACTTGCAGTTTTTCTTGTTTCTTGATGGATTGCAATAAACTTCCCTCTCAGTACTGTTTTTGCTGCATCCAATAAATTCTGATGTTTGAGCATTTTAAACAATGCTGCTGCTCTAAACATTTTGATTACATTTCCTCTTACACATGAGCAAATTTCTTAAGGGTCTGTGCTAGGAGCTGAACTGCCAGGTTGTAGAGCATGAATTTTCAGTGTTACTAGGCAATACCAAATGGCTTCCCAAGTGGTTGCTGCGCCTTTGGTATTCACAGTGGATTGGTATTTGGGTTGTTGCATTGACCCACTGAACATCTGGATTTTTGGTATATTTAATATACATCTGAATAATTTTAAAAGTATATCTAAAATGTTTTCAGTGAGCTTCTTCCAGTCACTATTGTAGGATGATTTAGAGGAGGTGCACTGTTATGGCTACTGAACAAAGTACTGCTTAATTTTTTTTATCAGTACTCAGAATCCATTAACCAATTCAACTTATGTTTATTTGGCAGTTTTGGTGCAAATGCCAAAGTTGTGCATTTCCTGGGACGAATCAAACCATGGAATTATAGTTATGACCCTAAAACAAAAAATGTCAAAACTGAGTCCCATGATCCCACTGTGACTCATCCAGAGTTTCTCAACCTGTGGTGGGACATCTTTACCACCAGTGTTTTACCTCTGCTTCAAAAATATGGCCTTGTCAAAGACAACTACTCATACCTAAATGTGGTAAGTTCTCTCTTTTTCTTTCAGGTAATTTAGAGCTGTCTTTTTTAAACTTTGACATACTAGTAGAGGTGAGATTGTTAGTGGTATTTTTTAACAAAAAAGAGACAAGTAAGATTTTGTGTAAATAAAACTGTACATTTTAGAGGAGAGAAATAGTATCAACAAAGACTAAAGCAGAAGTAGGTTTTGTGGTAAAATTCATTAGCTATGAGAACATAAATTTTTAAAGGTTTTTATGTACATCAATATCTTATAACTATAAAATTATCAATCCATTGTCCTATGAATCGTAGTAGTCTATTAGAGAGTACCATTTTCCATGTTTTAGAAACTTCTACCTATTTTATTTTTGCCATCTGCTAAAGTATTTTCAGTGAAAATCACTGTGAATATATAACATAGTTTTATAGGATTATTTTGATTTATCAAGTTTGCACTCATGGTTATATAGTATTTTGAAAAGAAAGCTTGTAAGAGGAAGATGACATACTAACTTTTACAATTGCTTTAACAACTTTTCTGACTTAAAAGGCGTGCCTGTCAGGTTTGTGCTTTTGGAAGAATTGAAATTATAGGAAAAGTTAAACTTTTATGTTCCATATTAAAGATATAAAGAATAAGATTGAATGGGTACATTATAATCAAAATCTAAATGCTTGGTTAATTGTCTTGCTATAATTGTAAGAGACAAATAAGTTATGGGAAGTCCTTCTCTTTGCTGTGGTATAGATTTCAGCTGTATCATTTATTAAGAGTTTTACCAAAATATAAAGAAAGGAAAAATTAATATTCTTATTCTAAGTGAAAATTGGAGTAGTGCCTGGCACATAATAAGTGATTCAGAAAAGTTAGATATTCTTATTTAACCTATACAACTACTTTATCAAGTATTATTGTTTTTAATGTCCTCTTTTATAAACTGAAACTTAAAGAAGTTACATAACTTCTTAGCTTTAGAACAGACTAGTCAATGTGAGAACTGGGACTCAAGTCCAGGTCTGAAAAAGTTATTCTTTTAAAGAATATTGAGTAGAAGGTTCTGGAAATGCCTCAATATATTTTTCTTATTTCAATGCAAGCAGAAAGAAAAGGCAGGGATAATCCAAAGGAAGAACTTTTCCTATGTTCTCAGATATACTACAACTCTATGGAATCTACCCAAATACCTTGTAGTTCCAATATATGTAAATATACAGACACTTAGGCTTACATATTATATAGCAACAGAAATGGGTAATAAGAAATTTTTGTTCTACCATTTTCTGTTAAAGATAATATGTGTTCATTCACTTTCCTTTTTCTCTTCTAAAATTTTCAGTACCAGAGCATTCTGAAGGACAGCTTTTGATAATCATTTATGGTACTATCTAAATGTAATGAGAATTGAGTTTGATGTAGCTTTTCATCTCCTTACTTTGTTCCTTCCACAACCCAAGGACTGATAATTATGAAATAAGGAAAGGTGAAGATAAGAACTAGAGTGGTTGTTCAGAACCAAATTAACAGAAGCTACAAGAATAGCTGCACCTTGGTAATAAGCTAGAGCAGGTAGATATTTGGTGCAGTATCAAACCATTTAGCTTTCTTTTGCTTTTATAATGTGACAACCTGTGTATGTGGGTGCAGTTCTCCAGTTAGGTTCTTTCGAAGCTTAGCCTCTGAAGTACCATCTTGTTTAAGTTCTCAACCTTTCCAAGCCCACATAGATGGAGAATTTAACGTGAGACTTGTGTTCCCTTGTCCATCCATCTTACACTTTCTAATGAACTGTTTGCAGCTTTCAGACTTGGTCTATACACTGGCTTTCACTTGTGGCTTCTGTAGAAAGGTATGCAGAACTTAAACATTAACCCCTAATTACTTCGTTCTCCCAATGTTTTCACTGAGTCAAGAAGTCTTCATTTCGTTAGGAAAAAGTCATATGACCCTTGTATTTCTGTGTGTATTTTTGTTTGTTTCATTTACTACTTTTCAGTTTTTGCTATTTTGCATGATAATTCATCTTGACTTTTCTCACGTTCTTCAATTTATTGCATTTTTAAAAACTGTCTGATTTCCAGCTCTCAAGAAGTCCTTATGTTCTCCTTTCTAGGAAGATATCTCAGGAGCCGTGTCACATCTATCCCTTGGGGAGATCCCAGCTACAGCACAGTCTTTCGTATCCTCAGAAGAACGGAAGGAGCGATGGGAACAGGGCCAGGCTGATTACATGGGAGCAGATTCCTTTGATAACATCAAGAGGAAACTCGACACGTACCTCCAGTAGAAACCCTGCCATTTTTCTGTGGACACATCCACTTCACTAGCACTTGGTTCCTGATACATAGTATCTAGAGTGGAGCTGGGAAAGGTCTATTACCCTTGCTAGTAGCTTTCACTTAAAATCATCAGATGAGGGATTTTTGCAGGAGTAGGTGAGAACTGGGCAAAAGCTGTGAAGTAGCAGTTCCGTTATATGGAAAGTGTTATTTTTTTAACGCTAGGCTTATTCAGCAGTTACAGAAATTCAATATTATGCTGACTGCCAGCATATATAATAAGAAAAACTCACTCTTAAGATATTAAGATGTCTCTATCCACTCACCATGTAGAACCAGGCTTCAAATCAGTCTCCCTTCAGACATGGTATCTGTTCTTGCTTGCTTGCTTGTGCCCTTCATTAGACATGCATTTTAGAACTGCCCAGAGGCTGCCAGAGTGACTGAAATTCTGCTTTCAGGTCAAGACAGCCTAGAATAACACTGCTGAGTGATTCATAAACATATCAACAAATGGCATTAACCCATTTTATTTCCAAGTCTCAGTATCTGAAGATCTTTACCAGTTTTCTATGTATAATAAGGCAGCATGCTAAATACTTTTGTTCAGTTCTGTGTATCTGAAAACAACAGTGTGTTCTGATGGTTACTTGCAGTAGTACCTTGTATGAAAAATAAAGACTTGCTATATTTTGGTTGTCTTATTAAATTAATGACACCCCCACTAGTTGAAAAATCTATTGGGGAATTTTTCAGAATTTGTAGAATTTATCATTGTTTTAAAAATCAGTGTAAAACAGTGCTGGAATATATACTTAAATTCCTAGATATCTGGAGACATGTCAATCTAGAATTTTGTAGTAGTGATGGTTCTGATGGAAAAAAATGACATCAGTTTATCTAGTCTTTTATTCACATTACATGTCTATAATAAGTGGGTATTCAGATTTTAGAATACTGTAACTTTAAAATAATCATCAGTCCATTGTCAGTCTGAACATACTAAATAATCTTCTAGGACTATAAGAATCAGTACTGGACCCAATGTCTAACAGTGTTTTTAACCCATGACTTAAAAAGAGAAATACAAAGTATTTTATTAAATTTACAGATTATTCTAGCTTTCATGGGTAGCAAGTTAAGGAAGAGAAGGATCCAAAATGACTTTTTAAAACTAAAGTTGAATAATCAAATCATTCTATTAAAGAAAACAGAAATGACAAAAGGAAACTTTAGAGGTTTAATGGCAATGGTTTTTATGACCTAATTTTCAGTGTCAGCCTCCTTTATTTTTACAATATCCTGTTGGCTACACAGTTAATCCTATACAATATGGGAGTGAATAGATACACGGGTATGGAAACCGGAGGCAATGATTTGGGGACCACTTTGGAGGCTGCCTACCACAGAGCTCAAAAAAACCTAAGAATTTACCCAAAATTATAAAATATTGATGATAAATGATTTCTGAAGATAAAATAAGCTAGTTATTTGGACTAGTGGAGATCACGTGATTTTTAAGTACATGAAGCACTACCAAAGATTTAAGTACCTTCATGTGTCAGGCGCTGTGGTACAAAGAGCTCACAAAAATACTCCTAGACTAAGGATGTCTGCAATGGGTGGTATGAGCTAAACTCTTCGAATGAAAATCCTAAGAATCTGGCCAAACAAATTCTTGACAGTATAAGTTATAGTCACATAGCCTTTAATTCTGAAGCCTATATGTAAATAATTTCAAGGTTAATTTCAGCTCTGTGGTGCTTTTAGATCTGTCTGGTTTCAAGGAATTCTTGAGCTTTTCCAGAAATAACATGTACCAAAGCGTTTATTCAGTCATCTTAGTTTCACATCAAGCACAATTTGAGCTGACACACGGTGAAGACAGAACACTGAATAGTTCATTCAACAGTACTTAAGTACCTACCATATATAGGAATACAGGAGTAGTATTCAAGACAGACAGTTTGTTATATTCATTTAGGAAACAGACCAAGAAAGCTAACAAAAGAATTACAAAATATGCTAACATACACCCACAACATTAACAGGGAAAGTTCAACCTTAGTGTAGTCAGGATCTCTTCCAAGATGCTGATTACGCCAGAAAGAGGATCTGAGACAGCCAGAAGGCAGTGACTGGAAGGGAGAATATCCTCAGGAACTATGAGCAAAAGCCCTGGAGCAGGCAAAAACTGGTGAAGTAAAGTAATCCAAAGCAGGATGGGGAGGTAGGCAGTAGAAATTATAAGCCAATGTATGGGCTTTGAGTTTCATTCTAATACAACAGCAACTGTATAGTCTTTTTTAATGCACTTTATATTTAACTTTATTAATGGGACGTTATATACACACCAAAGCAAGCAGAACAGTTTAACTCCCACCACTAAGCTTCAACAATCGTTTCATC
Source organism: Solenodon paradoxus (assembly GCA_004363575.1). NCBI lineage: Eukaryota > Metazoa > Chordata > Mammalia > Eulipotyphla > Solenodontidae > Solenodon > Solenodon paradoxus. The sequence continues at coordinate 47,616 of RJWH01002233.1, forward strand.
TATTTCCCCACCAGATTATTTGAAACAAATTCCAGATATAGGAAAATACTTTCACGTGTATCTTTAAAATATAAGGAACTCAGAAAATTATACCAAGAAACTATGAGTCCCAGGTGTCCATTATTTTGCTTTTTATTTTCACTTCGTTTTTAGGATACAAGTAAGGCCCACACAGAGCAACTGGTTAATAAATCTGATACAATCTTGTTTCCTCAGCCTCCCTTTTTGCTGGAATTTCCTTGCAATTAAAAAACCAGATTGTCCTGTAATCTCCCACATTCTACATTTTGCTGATTATAATTTGATCTGTTTACCTGTATTCTATATTTCCTGATTTAGAGGATTAGTCAAATTAAGGTATGATTTTTGACAGTACTTTATAGTGCTATTAGATACTTTCAAATATCTGATCTTATGATATTGCCATTGATGATCATTGCCTAGCTACATTATTTCATTAGGGGCTGCAAAATGGTGACACTCACTTATTAACTGAAATTATATATATATGTATATACATACATACACATATACATATACACATATGTATATGTGTGTGTATATATATTTTTTGCATTCATCAATAATTTGGTTATCCTTAAATTAGGTTTCTATAGAAAATGCAGGATAAACACTTTATTCTTTCTCATGTGTTAATATACAAGTTAGAAATTTTGATTTCCTAGCATCCTCCAAAGATAACTAAGGTGGTTTTGAGGGGGCTTTATTCTGGTATCATTAATTCATAAGTTTTAATACAGTTTATTTAAGATTCATTAGTTATTCTTAAAGATGGCCTATTTTCTTACTTTGTGATTTACATTTTAAGAACATTGCTTCTGTAGCTGGTGGAATAAGTAGCTTGTATGAATACAAAAGAATTGATGAAAAGGTTCATTCGTTTACTGTAGTGGTCCTGGAGAGAATCTAAGGTAATGCAGCATATAATAAGATAATCTTCACCAGAGTGAAGTAGTGAAATTGCTGATAGACTAGACATGAAGAATGGGGAAACAGGAGTAACTGAAGGTTAGGGGCTTGAGCAACTGCATCTCCAACTTGGCTACTCTTGAAAACAGTGAAACTTAATGCTAAGTACAGTTTCTTGGGACTAATCACTACAGATTTTGATTTAATAGGTATTGGCTGAGGCTACAATCTCTCCACTACAAGTAACTATCAAGTATTCCAATTGACTCTGACCCAAATGACACTTGAGAACCACTTGATACATTAAGGATGTATTTATACTAAATAAAAACAGGGAGTCGGGTTTTTAACAGAAGATGCAGGAGGAGGTTGAGGTGGTTGTTGCATAGCAGGGGACTCAACTTATAATTAGTAAAGGCTTTTGGAAAGGCAATCCCAGCTCCTTGAAACATATAGGAAACATTACCATAAATAACATCTATAAATAGAATTGTGTAGTGTTTACCTTTTTAAAGTCACTGAGACTTGGAGCATGCTAAGTTAGACTTGGCTTCTCCTTAAATAAAACAGACTGCCATGGTTTGCTTTTTTCTCTGCTTATTACTACAAATACAAAAATGGATTACAATCCATTTTTATACTTGGGTAAGTTATTTGATAACTTATTTCTCTGAGTTTCAGATGCTGAAATTCAGTCTCCTTTATGTAAAAGCAATCTGAAAGAAAGCAAAAAAGAGGAAAGAATATATTAGGTATTTACATCTTTCAATTCTCGTTATCAATCCTATGAATATATAGTATCCTAATTTTGCAAAAAATCAGAAAATAAGATAATCTGGCAAAAATAATTTGATTCAAATGTTTGTATGCTCGAATTCCAGAGCTATGCTCTGCATTTAACAGGTACTCAAAACAGATTAGAGAAACAGGTAAAGGGATCAGAGAAACCTCCTTATATAACCAGAAATACAAATACCACAAGTCTAAGAGTTACATAATTTAACAATGGAAAAGCTTTCATTTTGCTTGCTATTAAGGACAGTAGCCTTGAAGTAGGACTTGAGAAATAACCATTTACAAAGGCTTTCTTCAACTGGCTGCCTGAAATTATAAAAATAAATGGGTAAGAAAATCCAAGGATAGAAATTGTTTTGTCTTGGGCATGATTTAGCTTCACAATACTTTGTTTCTTACAAGCCTATAAAAATTGTTTCCAGTTGTTTAATTGGCCCAGGAGTGTTAAAACTTGTTTTATGACTGCTGTGATACTATGATGCATTCAGGACCATCATATATACCTCTGCAGTTATACTAAGCAGTTTAACTCCTGTTATCTACATTAAGTTTTTTGAAGTTTCTTTCTTGAGTCCAATCTATCAGGTACCAATTTTCATACTCTGCCTAAAACAAAATAGGATAATAGAAAAAAATTTCAATAGTAGGGCTTTTGAACACTATTCCTTATCTATTGAGATTTTAGCGGGTAATACATAAGCCTTTTGGCATCTGTCCCACTTGAAATAAAGGAACAGAAACCCAGTCTTTTCAGGTATTTAATACTGTCTTTTTTATTGTGGCCATGCAATATGTAATCTGAAAAAGTAACTGTGCTTGAGAACTCTTCATGTGTCTCAGAAGATAACAGAAGAGATTGCATATTGGTTTTTGTTTTGTTTTTTACAACTGAGAAAAGATAAAACATCAAATTTGGGGGAGAGTAGAATCCTCAATTTTTGTCTAATACCTTTTCTTGTGATTTTTTTCACAGCATGAGAATGCTTTAAAGTGAACAGGGTTACATACTTTAAATATTTAGTGAAGGCTATTAACTTTTGGAATCAGGAGTGATACATTTACCATAGAAAATAGTGCATAAATGTGTCAAGTTATGAGGCTGGGAAGTCACTGAACTCAGCTAAGATATTTCTTTTCCTTCCCTAATCTTAACAAGGATATATGCCAAGTAAAGCAAACTACTATACAATTACATTGCAAGATCTTTCCCAGGGGACGTAAAATACCAATGAGCACTTAGTGAGATGTGTAAAAAGGCAACAATAACTCAGATTACAAGAACTTACATTTGTGAAGGTGATCAGTTTATCCTTACTTTCTTATTCCCTTGTGAACAATGGTGGGTATAATAGCCTTCAGCTATGAGACAAAATTGCCTACACAAAGATCAGATCCTTCCATGACTTTCAAGATTAGTTCTGTACTTCAAGATCTATGATTTCTACATAAAATGAATGTTTATCTTTAAGTCTCCTTACTTACCCCTGTTATCTGCAAGAAGCATATTAAAGTCTCCTTTATAAGACCATTTCACAGAAAATACTCAACTTTACTTTTTCCTTATCAACATATTGATGCTGTTGCATTATTTTTCAATCTGCAATGTACTATTTAAGAATAGTTGTCCCCACCCCCTAATAAAAAGGGAAATTTGTTTTAGCATTCACAAAATTGTATCCTGGTTAATTTTATCTGCCTTTATTTTCTCTAGAGTGCTAAGATGATGGCATACTTAATGAAAAATTTAGTAAAATATTAGTCCTTATCACTGATTTAGTAAAAAGAGCACATTTAACAATATACATCTTTGCTGACTCTTAATATCACTTCTGATCACATTAAATACCTTCTTGGAACTCAGTCTAAACTGAGCTTTTCAAATATGTAAAGACATACCCTAGAATTTTTGCTTTATCCCCCAATCGAAGAGATCATTTTGATATTTTCAGTTCTTCTAAATAAAGTCCCTATGTATCCTAGTTACTTAAGTTTTGGACACTTGGATCAAGTCGATGGAGGTGGCCTGTGTTACTATATTCGATTCCAAGCCACACTTTTTTGCCATTTTAATACGCCCCCAAACCAGGTGTGGCTTATATTTAAAGGTGGCTTTGTAAAAAAAATCTTTTTATTTTTTCACCAAATCCTCTTGAGAAATTGGTGTCACTTAGAATGAATGGTGGCTTAGAATCAAATAGAAATGGCATATGCTATTAACACTGAATTCTTTTCACAAAGAAATCAATTTTTATATTTAAAAGTAGAAAAAGGTTTAATTTTGTCACCAAATACAAAGCAGTGCTCAAGAAAGTTGGATAGGAAACTGGAAAAGAGATTTTTAGAAATCCTACTTTAACCACTAAAAAGATCTGATTGGGCATAAACTTATCATTTCAAAAGTAGTCAATTATTATTGCTTCACATAGACTATTCTCCATTGTTACAATACAGGATAAATATATTAATATGGAAGAAAACATTATATCTGCTTATAGGATTTCTAATCAACAGTTTCCCATTTTAAGTAGGCGTTATTGTAAGGAAGAGTCCTAGTTATTTTCACAGCTATCAATAGTTTTGGTTTCTTATTCAGAAGTACCACAAAAATGAGGTACTGAATTCCAAAATGAAGAACTTGTAATGGAGGTTATTACATACCGACTGATTAAATGAGAATTTACTGTTTACCCTGTTTGCAAATATTTTAAAGTTTATATAGTTTAAAACTTCAAACTTTTGAATTCTTGTTAAGCCAAACAAAAAATTGTCATGTTTTTAATCTTCCAAATCCTAATGACTAGAACTTCACTGGGTGCTAAATAAATAAAATGAAGAAAAAATACACCAATGCCTTTTACATTCTCAAACAGAAAATATACACTGCCTGAGGATAATTGTATTAGTACGCATAAGGTAATAAACAGGATTGTTTTCTTGATTAACTATTAAAATCTGCAGAATATTCCCTAGTAATGTCACTATACAAGAGGTATTATCATAACTTCCTAGCAAATGAGAAAAAAATAATTGGAACCAATATTTTAGAAGATCAAGGTATTTGACATAAACTTTGAATATATATAACATTAATTTCTAAACAAAAACTCAACTAGTTAAATTGAGCAAAATATAAAGGTAGTAGGGATATAAGTAAGTTATTCCCGCATGGTACTTTGTCAGTAAAATTAATTATATAATACAGACATCTTCACAGAAGTGAGATTTATAAAAAGAAAAAGTCATTAAAATTATGGCACTGAGGAAGTTAATTAATTTTTGAAACTTTTATTGATTTTAAATTTAAAACAAAATCCAGTTTGAACCACAGTGGGAATACAATGTCTTCAAGATATTTCTAAAACTATTATCTACATAATAATGAAACAAGTAACAGCAAAGCATAATAGGAAGTTTTCATTCCAGTGGTTTTTGTATTTTCTTAAGAGGAATAAAAGTAGTTGTTTCTTATTTAACATCATTTAATCGAACAGTTCAAAACAAAAGGGTATTTTTTAAAATGACTTACCAAATTTATTTTGAGTGTGTTTAAGAACAAAAATCTATAAATGTTTGGGTAAAGAGCAAAGTTTTCATCTTGACAGTGAGTCTGTAAGGCTTTAAAGTTAAAGCCTTAACTAGAAGAACAGATTGCTGTTTTTACTGAAAACAATCTTGTTAGACTGTTGGTTATAGAGAACCCACATAATGTATTTGATGAGATTCTGATCAACTTGATATTTTTGTGTAATGCTAGTCCTACAAGGTAAAAGAACTTCCGTATTATTCCTAACACTGATGGACCAACCCCAATATTCCATTTTTGTTCCTGGCAAGAAAATGGTGTTTCTTTTCATCAGCCCTTTGCCTCACCTGCTACAGATGAGAAAAGGAACTAGGGAAGGTTCATTCTGTCTACCACTGTTTCCTTGAAGGAAGAAAAAGGACACAGGGAGGAGAGGACTTGGCTTTTGATATTTAGCAAATACCTTAGGTGTGCCCTTGAACACAATGCTGCCTCCAGTCTCCTCCTTAGATTAAAATAAAACTTCTCTTAAGGAAATAACACCACTGACTACCTAACCTAATCGTTAAATGTATAACTAAACTTGTTTTAAATGTGAGTCATCTGGAATTCTGAGGTGACTATTCTGAGTATTAACCAAAAAAAAAAAAAAAAAAAAAGACTGATTCTAAAGATAACTCTAAGGAGGAATTACTTATGTTCCAAAATAAAATTCTGATTCTCAACACAGTAACAAAAAAATTTTTCCATTCAGGATTAAAATGTCAAGAGTTGAAACAATTTTGGAGGTCATCAGGCTCAACTTCCATCCAGAAATGAGACCTCTCACATATAGTAGTCTTCTGAATTATAAACATTTATAATGTTATTAAAAAAAACTACATAAATAAAAACTTTTATATAGAAATATTTAGCAATTCCATAATTTAAATATTCAAATCAAATTGGGTAGAATTGGTCTCTCTCATCCCCATAGACTATAGACTTTATTTACACACAAAACACATTGAGCTATATTTAAACAATGAATAACAGTACCACTTGACTAAAATGGAGAAAATAGTGCTCTAAGGCACAACCTTATTTTTCTTTTATAAACATAAAATTGCAAGTCACTTATGTAAATTACATCTCCATAAAATTGTAAGGAAAAAAAATACAAATAACTTGTTAAACTTGGACTTTGGTCTCTCATTAAGGTTTGGTTCTGGAATGCAAATATGGTTTTTGAAATTCTAATAAAACCAACTTCTTGTACAGTGTGTGTGTGTGTGTGTGTGTGTGTGTGTGTGTGTGTATTATTGTTTACAAGGACTCTGAATCCACTGCATCACAAATGGGAGGCTTTGGTGACTAACCAAATGTATACAACATAGAAAATAACTATTTGGTCAAAAATATAAAAGGTTTGACCTTATTTGAAATATGAAAAAGCTGAGTACTTCAAAAACATATAAAAATACTCAGCAGAGATACTATGAAAAGCTGAATAACTTTTTTCTCAAAAAATTATTTTAGGCCACAGTATATAACAGAACTTATTGCTATTTGAAATACCATTAAAATTAGGTTCATAGAAGAGATTATATATCAGAAATACCTCCTCACTAATATAAAACAACATGCCCCTTTTACAACACATTTCTAGAGCTAACTTCCACAACTGTGTTTTTCTCACTTCCAAAACTTCTTTATATATCTGATCAAACTGATCTTACCAAAATCCCACAAATTATAAATCAATTAAAGTTCTGATTTCATTAATTTTAGCTTGTTTCATTTCGTTAGGATTTGTTTTTTTAGTTCCAAAGGCACCAGCTGCAAGTTCTCTCTTTGTGTTTTGTATTTTCAGCATATTTTCTTCAACAGAATCCTTCACAATGAACTTTAAAAAGAGAAAGAAATTAAATTGGTTAGGTATATTTTAGGTCACAATATTTAAAATCTTCAATGTTTAAATATAAAGAAATTTTGAGACTTGATGAAAATGTTAGTCTGTAATAAAATAATTTGCTTTCTTACAGTATTAGTCAGCTTTCAAGAACTGTCAATAATAGTCCATTAGAAAGTGTTTAGTTCCCCCCTTTCGCTTCATTATGTAGTGAGAATATTTTACAACATGATATAATAACTACAGATGATCATAATTCAATATTGTTTTCTTCTACAAAAACTATGACTGTAAGGACATATGTTATACATTAAAAAACAAACAAACAGTAAGAACATTACACTAAAAAAGCAAAGTTTATAAGTCAACTCTGTAATTAAAACATTAGTAAAACAAATTTAGCATTACATTGAAAAAGAATGAGTTTTTATCCAGTACAATAACATGAAAAAAAAAAATCAAAGAAAAAAACCCCATATTATCCTAACAGATGTTTAAAAAGCATTTCATAAAATTAAAAATTTATTCCTGATAAAAACTTTGTTAAAAAAATATCCTCATAAACTTTAACATAGATATAATTAATGTCTTCAACCTTATCAAGGGCATCTATTAGCAACTGTCAACTTAACTAAGAAAAACATATTTAATGTAAAACAGGAAAAGTGTTCCCAACAAAGAAATAAACCAAAATTAATTACGATCACTTACTATTGCAACATTATATAAGAGGTCCCAGTTACTATAAGGTGTATAAAATATTAATTGAAATACATAAAATATCTAAATAAACAGAGAGCAAGTCTATCCATATCACTATATGGGAACATTCCTTACTTATAAAAAAGAAAATTATCAAATTAACAATATATTCAACAAATTAGAAATAAAATTTCTTAAATGGGATTTGGTAACCTAAATCCAAAGTTCATTTCAATAGTAAACAATAGGAATATTCAATACAGTTTTCAAAAAGAGTCATGATGGCATTTTTCTCTACTTAGATATTAATTAAAGCATACCAAAGTAATTATAAGCGTAATCTCATACTAGGAATAGGAAAAGGTATCAATGCAACAGAATTGAGTGCAGAAAGCTACCCATGTCATACATATGAATTCAATTATTATAAAAGTGATTTTTCAAATCAGTAGGAAAAATGTTTTCCTCAAAAATAAATGGTGATGGAGCAAACGGTTATCAGAAAAAATAAAGTTAGATTCCTATCATAAAGCACAAACAAAATACTTGAAAAGAATTATTTGAAGATACAGCTTTCTATTTTTAGCAAAGCCATAAAATCCAGAGACTATAAAGAAAAATGTTGACATGTTTTAAACTATTATAGTATTAAAACTTTTTTGGCAAATAGCACAAAAACTTCAAAGAAAACCTGAATAAACCATTTGCCATATATATAACAATATATTTATAATCAGAATGTAAAAAAACAAGTCCTTTATGCTATAAAACTGTATTTATACTTTATTAAAAACTGAGCAAGATTTAGACAAGCAATTGACAGGGAAAAAAATTACCAGATAACAGATGTGTGAAACAAACTTTCAAAGTCTTAGATACATGCAAATTCTAAGGGCACTTTTTGACCATCACATAAGCATAAAATGATACCATTCTCATACATTATAAAGACTATTTTGTAAACAACCTAAGAGTTATCTAATAAGAATTCTAAATCCACAATTCTAATTTTCTTAATATGCATGTAATATGTTTGTTATTGGCACTGCTTTCATTAGCAAAAATATGGACTTAAGTAAATTGTGTCTATATGCAACATTAAAAAAGGGGGGGTGAGGGGTTTGTATAGTAGTCAGTCATAAAGACAAAGGTGAAAGACTGATTGCCAGGAGCTGGATGGAGGCAAGAATGCTAAGTTTAATGGGTATAGGGTTTCAGCTTGTGAAGATAAAAAAGGATTTGGAGATGAATGGCAGTGGTACTGCACAACAATGTGAATCCAGTTAATGCCACTGAATGGTACACTTAAAAATAATTAAAATGGGTGCACCCTGGTGGAGGAGATATTAGGTAAATCGCCTCCCAAGGATGCCTCCCAAGGACTCCCACATACTCCTAGGGGAAAACAATCAGTGTGAACAACTAAAATAAAAAATAAAATAAAATGTATCTTCCTCCTCTCTCTTCCTATCTGCCTATTTGCCTTCATTCCTGCCTGCACCTTTCCTTTAAAAAAAAAAAAAAAATTAAAATGGCTCACTCTTGTGGTTCAGGCACCTAAAGGTCCAAATCAAGGTGAAACCTACAGAGCTTTATGACCCGGGGCTGTGGTTATAAAAAAAAATAGTTAAAATGGTAAATATTATGTACATTTTTCTCACAATAGAAATAAAAAAGAATAGGTGTGATCTAAATGTAATTATTTACATGCTAGTCTCAAATATATACTTTGAGGAAAAAGTGCAAGAGAATAATAAAGTATGATTCCATTTATCTTAAAAGTTTTTTTCTTCTAAAGGAAAGGTGAAGGCAGGAATGAAGGTGAGTAGGTAGGCAGGAAGGAAGAGAGAGGAAGCAGCATTTTATTTAATTTAATTGTTCATTTTGGTTGTTTTCTCCTGGTCCTGAGTCTGAAAACTGGGTCCTTGGAATGTATGTAGACTATGTCTGGTGGCCTTAACCAATCAGCCACCAGGGAACGCCAAAAGAAAACTTTTAAAGATGTATACATAAATATGAATGTAAATAAACATAGAGAAAGGAGCTTTAAATAGTGTTTGTTAAATTACTGACTGGTGTTCCTCTACAGAGAATAAAGGAGACCTTCATATTTTGTTCTGTATAAATTCTACTTGAATCTTTTATATCTATGCATTATTTTTTATAATTAAAAAATACTTATCAACAGTTATAACTTCAAAATAGATGGCTTAGAAACTCACTTTTGTGATAATAACTTCTTGCTTCTGGCCAAGTCTATGACATCTGTCAAAGCACTGATCTTCAGCAGCTGGATTCCAGGCCTAGAAACAACATGAGTTTGCTCTATCACCACCCTGATCTGTGAGTGTTCTGCACAAGTTTTTTCAATTGAGTTTATTCATTTACCTTTTACTGATTTTTTTCTGACTGAAATCAGATACTGATATTACAAATGCAGTGAGGGGAAAAAATTCTATACTTCTCCCACCTCAACTCAGTCACTATCATGAGAGGCAGGTATTACCCCATCCACAGCCCCCTCATTTCACTACACGGCTGCTAGTATCAAACACAGGACCTCATACATAGCAGCTACATAATGTAAGTGACTGTGATTAATGAAATATCTTTCTGCTAGTGTTTTGTTTCATTTTAAAATGGATCCATGAATGCTTAACATTAGAGAGGAAAAAAGTTTTATACATCCTCCTAGATGATTAAATCTATATCAGAAAAGATGTAATTGAGGCCATTTATAAAAAAAGTTTTCTTCCCTTTTGTTGGTCTTTGTTTCTTTTTTCATTTTCCTCCATTTATTAAATAGCAAAAAAAAATTTTGAGTAGTCAAAAGTCCTAAAAATTATTTAAGACCGTTAATTCAAGTTCTTAATATCTGAAATCGGTTTGACTTCAAAAATTAAACCAAAAAAGTAACATTAGCTAATCAAAGACTGCCTTAAAGTAAAGAATGAAGCAATGAAAAGGGAAAAAAAAGAAAAAATAATTCTTCAGTCTTTAAAGACAGGTGTCTAGCGGCTGTTTTAATTATGGGATTATTCTTGAAACTAAAAAAACAGTATGGTTTGGGGAAAATGTTTATTTATAAAGCAAAGTTCTTCTTTCTTTTTATCTATGTTTCCAGTCTGGGGCCATATAGCTTTCATAGTCTACACCTTAAGACACCTAAGTTATGTGTGGGGTTGGAGAAGAAGGAACATGGAGGACACCTTTCTTTTTAAAGTTCCACTGAGATCTATAAAAAAGGAGGTTTTACTAGTCATTATTTTTGTGTTGGGTTATTTTTTGGTATAGAAGTTAGAGTAAAGGACATACTTAGTTTATGATGTCTAAAATTGATATTTTGTGAATATCTGTATTTTATAATACAGATATATTAAGAATATTCAGACATCTTCTGAAACTGTTATAACAAAAGTCCAAATGAAAATGTTTCTTTCGGTTGCCTGTATATTGCCAGGAATCTTGTGATGAGCTGGCAATAAAGAACTTGCATGACTACCAGAATAACATTTATCTCATACCATAAGCATGATAGCTTCCATTCTTATATGCATTAAGGAAACAATTAGCTTTATATACTGAAATAGCAAAATACACATAGCTCCTTATAACACTCCATAAACAGATAAAATATCTTCATGAGCAAGTTTTTTTATTAATCTTATTTTTCTAGGAACTGGCTTTCATTTTTAGGTTTGAAACAACATCTGAAAGCTTGAAATATTCAATGAAAACAACTCACTATGAAACTGCTAATACATTCTCTAAATTTTTAAAACCTAACTGCTGAGAAATTTAATCTCTGATCAACTGTGACACTAAGTTATTTTATTTGGTATTAATAACCTTTTCCCTATTAAGTACTAAGCTTATAATTAAAGAAGACATTCAAAAAATATTCTAAATATGGTTAGTTAACATATAATTTAATCTGTAGTTACAATGACTTCTTTTATAATAATCAATAATACTAAGACTCTAGCAAGGATTTAAAACTTTATCCATAGAACTAAGACAAGAAAATAAAACAGACCATTGCCATCAATGATACTACTATGAAACTCATGATGCCTAATACATGCATCAACTAACCAGAATAACCAGAATAACTCAAATTTTGTTTTGTTTTGTTTTGTTTCATAATAGTTTATTAAAGGAAACACTGTAGAAGCCATTAGGTTTTGAAATTGGACATAAATTTGGATCTGGATTTATTACTACCCTAGTGAACCTCCAGTAAATTACATAATATCTCTTAAGACTATGATTTTGTGGTCTATAATTGAGGCTAATGACACTTTATAGGCTTATTAAGAGGATTAAATAAAATAGCAAATATGAAGCAATAAAAATTGCTTGACATATAGTAAGGTCTTTAAGAAATGTTAGCAATCTTCCTGTTATCTCAATTAGAATGTTTTTTTTTTTTTACTTCACCCACAGGGGCTAGCTCAGGACTGAGCATAAAAAATTATATAAATAAACATGTTGTTTAATCAATGCCTTTATTACTGGCTTAATTTTCACTTGATTAATTTTTTCACATTTTCTAAAGGTATTTAACACAAGGTACTACAAATATTAATATAATCCTAGGTGTTTATAATATTTATTATTTAATTCACAATGCTAAATTCTACTTAGGATCTTGAAATTGCATCTCAGTCTATATTTCGCACCCACACCACCAGAGTTCCAGTGTCCCTTACCACCACATTTTCTCTCATCTTCCCTCTCCCCCATAACCAGTCCTGAGTCCTGCTATTTTTGTTCAAATTTGTATGTTCTTTTCATTTCACTATACTCCAGATATAAGTGAAACTATCCTATATTTCTTTTTCTTCCTGATTTATTTCACTCAGCATGATCCCTTCCAGAGATTGTAGCAAAGGACACATTTTTCTTAATAGTGGCATAGAATTAGAGATTTTGTATACTCCTGTATACTTCTATTATTGAGGTATGTAAGCTCTTTGGTTATTTTAGAAATTAAGCTTTTTCTTATGTATGCTGTGTAAAGATCTTCTCCAATTCCATGGATTATCTTTGTGGCGGTTTCTTTTGCTGTGCAGAAGCTTTTCAGTTTGATGTAGTCCCACTTGTTTGGTTCTGCTTTGGTTTCTTTTGCTGTCACTGTTCCTTCCCCAAAGATCTCGTTGAAATTGAGGTCATTGAGTATTTTCCCCACATTTTGTTCTAGGTATTTTATGGTTTCAGGTCTTATGTCCAGGTCTTTGATCCATTTTCAACTGATTTTTGTACTTGGCACTAACAAGTCTTTTTTTTTTTTTTTTTTCAAATGTCTTTCTAGTTTTCCAAGCACCATTTATTGAACAGACTTTTCTTCCTCTTGGCGTCTTTGTCATAGACTAACTGTTCACATAGGTGTGGTTTTATTTCTGGGCAATCTGATTCCACTGATCACTGTGTCTGTTTTTGTTCCAGCACGTAATTTTGATGATGATCACTCTGTAGCACAGTTTGAAGCCCAGAAGTGTGATGTCTTCACTATTCCTTTTTTTCTCTTAGAATAGCTCTGACTATTCGAAGGTTTTTGTGGTTCCATACAAACATCAGTATTTTTTGCTCCACTTCCTTGAAAAATGTCCCCAGGATTTTGATGGGATTGCATTGAACCTATCTACTGCCTTGATCAGAATGGCCATTTTTACTATGTTGATTCTTCCAATCTATAAAGATGGATGTTTTCCCATCTCTTTGTGTCTCCTAATTTCTTTTAAGGTCCTATAGTTTTCAACGTAGACGTTCACCTCCTTTATTAAATTCCAGGTATTTGATCTTCCCTGAGATGATTTCTTAATTTCTTTCTCCTCTGCTTCACTGTTTACATATAGGAATGCTCCTGATTTTTGTGTATTGACTTTATATCCTGCCACTTTGCTGTATTCATTTATTGTTTCTAGCAGTTTTTTCATGGCATCTTTAGGTTTTCTAGGGACAGTATATCATGTCTTCTCTAAATTATAGTTTTACTTCTTTTCCAATTTGGATACCTTTAATGCCCTTTTCTTGCCTTATTGCTCTGGTCAAGATTCCAGAACTATATTGAACAGTAGTGCTGATAACAGGCAACCTTGTCTTATTCAGATCTTTGGGGGAAGGCTCTCTATTGAGATAATCATCAATTAAACTGATCATGTGGCTTTTAATTTTCAATTTGTTGATGTGGTTTATCACATGAATTGATTTACATGTGTTGAACCATCCTTGCATCCCTGAAATAAATGCCACTTGGTTATGGTGTATCATTTTTCTTTTTGACATGCTGAAGAATTCTATTTGCAAGGATTTTGTTGAGTATTTTTGGATCTGTATTTTTCAGTGATATTGGTCTGCAGTTCTCTTTATTGATGCTGTCTTTGTCTAATTTTGGAATCAGGGTAATATTATCCTCACAGAATGTATTTGGAAGTGTTCCCTCATCTTCAACTTTGTGGAAGTTTAAGGAGGATGGGGAGTAGCTCTTCTTTGAATGTTTAGTAGAATTCCCCAGTGAAGCTATCAGGTCCTCAGACTCTGTTTTTGGGGATACTTTATATTACTGCTTCAATTTCTGCTCTTGTGATTGGTTTGTTTAAGTTGTCTATGTCTTTCTGCTTGAGTTTTGGGAAATTGTAGGATTCTAGGAACCTGTCCATTTCTTTGTGATTGACAAATTTGTTGAAATGTGTTCACAGTAGTTTCTTATATGATTTTTTGTATTTCTGTGATATCAGTTGTGACCACTTCTGATTTTTGTTATTAAAATATTTCTCTTTTCATGGGTCTTGGCAGGGGTGTTATCAATTTTATTTATTTTTCAAAGAATATCTTTTGGATTCAATGGTCTTTTGGATGGTCTATTTGTATTCGATTTCATTTACTTCTCCAATTTTTATTATTTCCTTTATTCTGATGATTTTTGGTTTTGATGATTTCTTCCCTTTCTAGTTTCTCTTTCTTCTTTCCCTCTTTCCATTCATCATTCATAAAAACAAGTCCATCATTCTCTCTCCTCAAAACAAGACACGTAATTCTGAAACCCCTTTTGTTGTTAATCCAAAATAACTCAAATTTGTATCTCAACAAAATTTCTATGCTATGAATTTTCTGAGTTTCAGGTAACTATCTGAAACCACAAATTTTAAATCTGTGAATACACAGAAATAGCATAGTTGCCTCTACCCTGAATAGTACCTAATGAAAATAAGAAAAGTAGTCTAAAGTGCCTCCAGTCCAAACAGCTCCTTTGTGTAATTTTAAAAAGGTATTCCTATCTGAATGCAACTCTAGGTCATAAAGTTTGATGAGTAAAGTTCAGAGTGAATTTCAGTTTCTACTCTACTTGTAAACCTGCACTGCACAACCACAAGCGATTGTACTTTATTAGGCGCTAAAATTTACCCAAAACATTCCATTAAGGGTATCTGTTTTCTAAAATTCTAAAATTGGACACCTACATTTAATCACCCAAGGTATATATAAAAAAAGCAGCCTCCTGATCTCATCCAAGAACCCCTAAATCTGAGGACAGAAATTGCATTTTACTTAATTCTTATGCACATTAAAACTTGAGACCATGACAATAGACTACTTTATTTATCTTGTATAGCCAGGACCTGTAAGACTCCCTGACACAAAGCAGGATATCTCATTATTTACTAGTCAAGTAAATAAACTAATACTACACTAAATCACTTCAGTGAACAGAAATTTATTCTGCATATAAGCACAGCACAGTGCTTAGGAAGATGAAGTCTGATCCTAGTTTGCACATTATTGTGTGATATTGGGCAAATTTTTTCATTTCCCTGTCTTCAGTTGCCTGTAGACCAGGTATAACAACATGATCTGCCATGTAGATATGATTATGAGGATATTAATTGTTATATGTAAAGCACTGAAGAAAAAAATTCCCCATTCAAACTTAGTTACTATCTATTTCTAAAATCTGCCTAAGGAGTTTCACGATCACTTCTAACTATGAAGGTATTTAACAAATAGGGGTGTTTTTTTGTTTGTTTGTTTAAAAATAATAATATACAAAAATACTACTTACAGGATCCATTAAAAACACACGAGAAGCTGCAGAAAGATTCAAACCAACTCCACCTGCTTTTAAGGACAGAAGCATTATAGTTGGAGATCCTGCATCAGTGTTCTGAAAACATTGAATTGATTCAACTCTTTTCTTTTGGGCCATGGAACCATCCAAACGTGTAAACACAAATCCAGAGGCTCTAATGGATGGGGAAAAAAGAGACAAGTAACACTTACTATACATAAAAATGTTAAATAATTACAAATTCTCCTCTTTCAATCATTTCAGTCACTTATTTTGACAACTATTTACTAACCATCCACTAACACATCAGAATCTGCGATTTTTATTTATAAATTCAGGAGTTAATCTTTAGAATTCTATGCTGCCAATATATATTTTTAAGATAACTCTGAAAGTTATTTGAGACATGAAATGAATTAAAATTGGTAAAACATAATGTTATCTGAATCAAAAAACACAAAATTATTTTACTCAGAAATACTGTTGAACTTACCTGAGTGGTGTTTCTATTAAAGACAGAAATGTTGTAAACTGAGAAACAACTAAACTCTTTATGTTGGGGTTCTTCTTCCTTAAGTCAATCAACGCATGCATTAGAGCATTAATCTGAAAATAATTAGGACACTCATTAAATTCCATATGAAACTGACAAAATACATCGACAATATTTTATTACAGAAAGTTCAATATAATTGTTTACCTAAAACACAAAATAAAGACCATAGGGAAAGCTGGACAATCACATGCAAAAGAAAGAAGTTAACCACTCTCTAATACCATTCACAAAAATAACTCAAACTGAATTAGAGACTTGGACATAAGACCAGAAAACATTAAGCACTTAAGACAATACAGGAAAGACTTTCCAAGACATCAGTTGTAGAGAAACCTTTGGGGACTCAAATCTACCTTCAAAGGAAACAGAAAGAAAGATAAACAACTGGAACTACATCAAACTAAGGAGCTTCTTCACAACAAAAGAAAACATCACCAAAACCAAAACGAAACCTACTAACTGGGAGAAGATATTTGCATTAGATATTTACAACACAGGCTTAGTATCTAAAACATACAAAGAACACATAAAACTCAACAGAAGAACAGGTAATCCAATCGCAAAATGGGAGGAGGAATTGGAGAGACTTTTCTGAAGAGGATACACAGATGGCCAACAGGCAACATGAAATTATGTTTCTACTGGCTGGCTATCAGGGAAATGCAAATTAAAACAACAACGAGATATCACCTTATACCTGAAAGACTGGCTCTTATCCAAAAGTATGGAAATAACAAATGCTGGCAAGTATGTGGAGAAAAGGGAACACTTTTGCACAGTTGGTGGGAGTGCAAATTGGTACAACCCCTATGGAGAACAGTTTGGAGAGTTCAAAAAACAAAAGATGGAAATCCCATATGATCTTGTCATTCCACTTCTGGGCACCCACCCAAAAGATACAAAAGCACCCATTTGCAGAGATGTACGTATTCCCATGTTTATATCCTATTCACAATAGCTAAGAACTGAAAATATCTAAGTGACCAACATCAGGAGAATGAATAAAGAAGATGTGCTATATATACACAATGGAATACTACACAGCCCTTAGAAGAGATGAAACCCTGTCATTTGAATCAACATTGGTGGAACTAGAGGGGTTTATGCTAAGAGAAAGAAGTCAAAAGAAGAAAGATACATACTAGATGACCTCACATAGGTAGACTACGAATAGACAAAACAAATGAACAGATGAAACATAACCAACCCTGAAACATTTACAACAGAACTGAGGTTACGAAAAGGGAATGGGGTGGGTGGGGGCAAATGGTGGTGGAGCCCACTGAGCAATGGAGAAGAACACTTGGTGATTTGGTGGAGCGCATGGTATGCTGAAATATATCTAAGAAATGGGGAACCTATACACAGGAAATTATTAAATGTGTAAAATAATTACTACAATAAAAATAAATTAAAAAAATAAAATAAAGACCACAAATTTTTTTAATTAAAATAAAAAGAAAACTAAATCTAAAACTAAATAAAAAGAAACCCTTTCTTATGAAATTCACCACTAGAAATAAACAAAAATGCCAGTAACCACAGAGTATAAGATTCAAATGACAGGTTTATAAGCAAATGCTATTTTTATATAGTACACCTTCTTAAATAAATGTAACATGAATAAATACTTGCATATGTATGTATTTTACCTTAGAACTAGATGTCCATTCCGTATTTGATTTTTTTTCAGTATCACATGCCAATTCTTCTGGAGGACATTCTAATAAATTGTCTCCATGTATATCACTTCTGCATAAAGGACATTTAGCATGGGGCTATATAAAAAAGAACAAAGTATGAATGACACTTACTTGAATAACAGAAAATTAAATTTGCCTAAAATTATTTTAAATTTTGCTGAGTTCTATATCCCTTTTCTACTTTTCCACTTGAGATAAATATGTACATGCTGAACTCCCTGCAGATAAAGTGTTCCAATGTGGTAAAGTGGAATTGGTAAAAAAGAGAACAAAACTATGTGATCTTGAAATGAAAAATAAATATTACACTATTTGCAGAGAAGTGAAGAAACAATGATAAACAGTTTCTCGAACCAAGCTATAATATAGCACACTAGTTTGAACTATTTTTAGAAAAAAAAATTCCTTAATTGCTTATAAAGCCAGACCTGTTAAATCCTGTCGGGTTTTATGTAAAATACCAGTTGTATCCATTTGTATCAATATAAGCTAATGAGATTATTTCTGAAATAACTACATACCAAACACCATTACAGTAATAAAGATTCTGAAACCAAAACAATTTTAGAAGTCAGTACAGAAACTGGAAACAACAAAGGTTGGCAAGGATGTGAAGAAAGGGAACCCTTTCACACTGTTGGTGGGAGTGAAACTGGTGCAATCATATGGAAAGCTATATGACAATTCCTCAAAAAAATAAATATGGATATTCATTTATCCCATCATCCCACTTTTGTATTTGCTGACAAATCACAAAAACACTAAGTCACAGAGATATATGTAGCCCTATAATGTTAGGAACTGGAAACAGCTTAAGTGTCCACTGACAGATGAATGGTATATATACACAATGAAACACTACACAGCCCTCCAAAAACATGAAATCCTAACATCTTTGACAATAGAGATGGAACGGAAGGGGGATTATGCTAAGTGAATCAAGTCAGGGGGAGAAAGACAAATACCAGATGATCTCACTCATGTGAAATATAAAGAAACAAAGCAAATAAACAGACAAAGCAAATAAACAGACAAAACAAAAACCAACCTCCAGACATTAGTAAGAGAACCCAAGTTACCAGAGGGAAAAATCGTGGCAGGTAGAAGCAACTGTGTGTGTCTTGTGGGGGGCGGGGGGTGAGGAGTGCGGGGGTATTTCCAGTAGACAGTGGTAGATGGTAAGTTGGTTGTGGATGTGGTGTTTTATCATGTATTTGATGAACAATGAACTTGCACATCTAAATATATTATTTTGTAAATTAAAATTACCTCAATTGAAAAATAAACTCAGTACAGAGGGGTTATCTTTAGGGAAAAGATAAATGATTAGAAGAGGACACAAGAAATCCCGTGTAGTAATTACACAGATATGCTTACTTCATAATTCACTGAGCTGTTTAGTGCATTTTTTGGATATAAGTATATGCCAATGAAAATGTTTTCAAAAATTCTACCTTAGTTTAAAAGATTACTTCACTTAAGAAAATTCTAAGTGTGCCCTGGTGGAGTAGGGATTGGGCACAATTTGCATACATATCAAGGTCCCAGGACCAGTGGGAACAACCAAGATGAGCTACTAAATAAAATAAAGTGCTTCTTCCTCTTCTCTCTTTCTGCCTGCCTCCCTCTGCTCGCCTTCATTCCTGCCTGTACCTCTCCTTTAAAATAAATTTTAAAGAAAAAAAAAAATTCAACCATGCAAAAGAATCTAGACCCTCCTTTATCCAATACAAAAGCCTATAGTTGTATGTAGCAATTAAGTCTTTGAACTGCATCAAAGTTAAATTAACAAGTGCTGTAGTATATAATACCACAGGATTTTGAACACTTAAGTTAAAAAAAACAATGTCAAGTATTCTCAATAACCTTTATATTTTAGGAATATTGGAGTAAATAAAATGCAATGTAAAATTAACTTGATCAATTTCTATTCAAAATTCAAAATTACCTTTGTGTTTCCACTCAGTCTATTTAGTGAAACACCGATAATCTATATGATGGAACTAAGATACCGATTCTGAAACAGTACCTCCAAAAATACATAGTCTACATAAAGTCTTATGTTAAGAAGGACCAATTATAAGATATATAAACTTAGCTCCCTCATGGCTCAGGCAGTTAAGGAAGCCACTGCCTATAGCCATGGACCCAGGTTAGAGACACAAGGCCAGGGGAGCCAAAAATAGAAGGAAATACAAACTTATTAAAATACTGATATAATTAACTATAAAAGGTATATTAAAGTAGACGAAATGAAAAAGATAACAGATGTTCTTATTCATAGGTGAAATGTGAATAGACAAAAGAAAGGAACAGACAAAACAAAACCAAGTCTTGGACACTGGCAATAAAACTGAGGTTACCAATAGAGAAGCGGGTGGGGGCAAGTGGTTGTGGAAACCACTGGACAATGGTGAAGAACTCTTGGTGATTTGGTGGAAGGTAGAGTGTGTTGACATAATCTGAGGAATGGGGAAATCGCACATATGGGGAAGATACACATGAGTTTTATTTTAATTTGCAAAAGCAAAGTTACCACAATAAAATACTTAACAAAAAAAAAAAAAGTACACTTGTAAATCCAAGTGCAAAACTCTTTGTGGTCTGTTGGACTTCGGTTTTCATCACGCTCAAGACAGGTGCACCAGTCCATCACTACATCAGACACTAAATTCACAATGAACATAAGACTAACCTGCTCATTCTGAATAACTTGACAAATACAGGGTTTACAAAAGACATGTGCACAATGTGTTATAACAGGAACCGTTAGAGAATCCAAGCAAATTGCACATTCTTCATCAGAACCTGAGCTCAGAATTAACTTCATTTTTCTTATTAACTTCTTTTGTAATTCTTCAGGTGTATCATTTCCTAGGGGAAAGGCTGAAAAATTAATTTCAGAGCAAGATTTGTAATATGACAAGGTATTAATCTTCCTTATGTAATAAAAATTTTTGCTTAGGTCTGTAGTATCATCATAGGCAAAAAGGCAAGTTTTAAAAAGTTGGAATTTCAAGAAAAATTAAAAAGCTAAAAGTAGCCACATTATATAATGTTATCGTAGACAGAGGATCATTATAAAGACGATCTCCATGTACTAATACAATCTAAAAGGCAGATTCAATTTGGCGGAGGGCAGGATGTGTTGACATATACATGAGGAATGGGGAACCTATACATAAGTTTGTTTTAATGTATAAATTTGTTAATTAATTTAAAAAATGAATAAAAGGCAGATTCCATTAAAACCATAAATCTGAGGCTATGAAGGGACTGGAAATCCTAAAAAGACCTCATTAATAGTCCCTTTAATTGTCAAGAGATTTTGTATATATTCTTAGTTGAGCACAATGCTAAAAAATGTCCATCAGTCAGTATAAAACAACAAACTAAATTTAAGTCATGAAAAATTTCTCACTTGATCTCTAACATATGTGTAAACAATCACATTTACTTACCTGAAGGGCCACTGGAAGATACTGCATTTGTAAGAAGGTGAGTGTGACAACAAATCTGCCGCAATCTAAGTAAAAGACCCAGGACATCTGCATAATGTGCAAGAACAGTTCCTTCATTAAAATACCTAGAGAAAAAATGTTAAATATTATGAAGGTCTCTAAATAATAATTGTATCCCCCACTCTAAAATGGTGGAATAAAAAACGACATTGTTCATTTCTCTAGAAATTACTTTGAAACAAGAATGGGAAACAGAAAAGCCTCTTTAATGAAACAAGGAAAAATTTGTAACAATAAAGCAAAATATAAGAGAAACGGCTGTTAATTGCAGTAAATATTGAATAGGGAGAGGCTGAGACACATGACTACAGATTTAAAACAAACCTAACAGCACAAGTCTTTAAAATAAAAAGCATGCCCTGAGGGGAAAATCAACATCTCTAATGTGCAAAACAGAAATAGAGCACAAGGTTGGTTTGACCTTTCCTGGACAAGTTGTACACCATGAAGGTAGGAAGGCACGCTGAATAAGAAAGCACATGGATCTAGTGTTTTTCAGAAAAAAAAAAAAAAAGACTATAGGCACAGCATTCTGCACTGTAAGCAACCCTAAAGCTTCTGATCTTGGTTGTATGAGCACAAATAAAACCTAAGAAATTCACATTTTAACAGAGCCATAATTAAATTAGGGATATTTCCTGTAAATCTGAGACATAGATAAGGTTCCTCCCATCCATATGAATCTCTTTCAAATAGGTAGTCCAGAAAGAACTCAAGACACTCAAATATAAGCAAATATCAGCAGAGAACAAGGAAGGCAGTAAATGGACACAGGATGTCTTGTCTGGAGGCCAGTGCCCCGTGGGGAGGCGGGGGCCATTCCTGCCCAGGGTGCAACTGTGGTTGTCTGTGTATTTGTGTGTAAGAGTATATTTAGGTTGAGAGCAAGCACTTAGGCGCCTTTTAAACATACCTAATGTTTTGTCCTTCTTTAAAAAATAAAAGGCAGGCAGCAAAACATCCATGAAAGAAAGCTACCAGAAAAATGTTGCCATAGAGCAAATAAAAATTAATGACCAAGGGGTCTCTGGCAGGATGGCAGAAAAGTGAAGACACTGGGTCAACCTACTCCCCATGAATACCATAAAACTATATTTATACAAGACTGACTTCGTGAAAACGTTAGTATCAATGCTTTTACAGGGAGAGGTGATGGCAGGCATCAGAAAGGACAGGTGTTGAAACGGTTTTGTATGAGAAGCATCACAGGGGCACAGCTATTTAAGAAAGGGAGAAACAACAATGACGGGTTTCTTTCTAAGAACTAAAGTTCTTGTTCCCTAACTGGAGACTGTGGCACCCAGAAATGGCATTAGAGAGTGAACAGAGACACTCCTGGGTGCCTTCTCTGGACTCCCTTTGGTTGAGTAGTGCCTTAAGGCGGTAGATATCATACTGGTGAAAGTTGGTCAAGGAGCCAGAGTGGTCGGTGAGACACCTCACTTTCTTTGGAGATGAAGCCATCAGATTTATGAGAGTCTTTACAACAGCTGGAACAGTACCTGTCCAAGTTGTAAAAACTGGCAGTTTTAGCCAGTCTGGCAGGCAAGTAGGGCTCAAGCCATGAGGAGAGCTCTGCTTACAGAATGTGATAGGAATGGAATATGGCCCACCAGTCGCTCTCTTCCAAGGGTTCACTGGAGAGGTTGCTCTCTACAGATAAGATCTGTTATCTGAAACACTGCTCCACCCCCACCTGGAGTTGTTGGTGGCATTACATTCACCTGTCTCTACCTTGAAGTCTCCATGTCTTGGCAGTTGGAGCTTGCTCCTCTCTACTATGCTCTAAAGTGTTGGTGGATGCAGACCCTGGTTGTGAGTTGAGCTCCTAGCATATCTAGCAGCAATCTCTTCCTTTCGTAGTACCCTGGCCCTTATCCTGGGCTGGCAGTAGAATTCCGGTTACACAGATAGTTGTAGGGAATTCATTTTATAAAGTACATATCAACACACAAAAAACATGAATAGAGAACAATTATAAAATACCCCCAAAGAAATAATTAAATAGAAATGAATATACTTCAAAAATTACACTAAATGTGAATGGTCTGAACTCATCAGTCAAATGTAACAGAATAGCTGAATGGATTAAAAACAAACTTTTTGATGACTACGGGAAACTCATCTAAGCTCTAAAGACAAATACAGGCTCAAAGTAAAGGCTGAATAACAATTCTGTAAGCAAGTGTAACCTAAATGTCAGGTAGTCATACTTGTATCAGAAAAAAACATTCCTCAATTTAAAAAAAGTAACAAGACATAAGGATGGATATTATATGATTAAGGGCTTAATGCAAGAATACATAACACTTAATACATAGGTACTAAATGACAGAGCAGCAAAACACCTAAGGCAATAAATAACAGAACTAAAGAGATAGTAATAGCAACACAGTAATAGTAGGGTCTTTAACATCCTACTAACAACAGTGGACAGATCAACCAGACAGAGAATAAATAAGGGAACAGAAGCCTTAAATGATAAAACTAGAGTTGATGAGCTTAATAGACATTTATAAACAATCCATGCCCAAATAACAGTATTTACATTCTCCCCAAATGCACATGGAATATGGGCTACATACTGGAACACAAAACAAATGTCAATACATTTATGAAGACCAAAATGATACTTCTCCAGTCACCACACTATAAAACTAGAAGTCAACCACCAAAAAGAAACCAGAACAATGTAAACATGCAGATAATAAATAACATGACTTTGAATAACCACAGGGTCAACCAGGAAATTAAAGCAAAAATAAAAAATTACTTGGAGACAAATAAAAATGAAGACATGTTTTATCACAACCTATGGATATAGAAAAAGCGCAACTAAGAGGGAATACAGAATTACATCAAGAAATAAGAAAAACTCCAAATAAACTATTTTACCCGATATCTAAAGGATCTTGAAAAAGAACAAATTAAAAGTTAGCAGAGGAAAATAGTTATAAAAAATCAAAGCAGAAATAAAATAAAAACTAAAAATAATACAAACCATCTATAAAACTAAGAGTTGCATTTTGAATAGATAAACAAGATCAAAAAGCCTCTAGCTAAACCCACTGATTAAAGAAAGAATACTTAACAAAAATGAAAAAGGGTAAGTTACAACAGATTGCATAGACATATAAAGGATCATAGAAGACTATTATAAATAACTATACACCAATAAATCTGATAATCTAGAAGAAATGGACGTTTTGAACAATATTATAGCCTACTAAGATTAAATCAGGAAAAAAATAGAAAACAGGCCCATCAAAGCATGAAAATTGAAACAGTAATAAATATCTTCCAGAAAATACAAGTCCAGGACCAGATGGGTTTTCCTGTAAGTGAATTTTACCAAACCTTCAAAGAATAAATACCTATTCTTTTTCAACTCTTCCAAATAAATTGAAGAGGGAATACTCCCAAACACATTTTATGGGTCAACATTACCCGAATACCAAAACCAGCAGAGGACATCGCAAAAAATAAAATTACAGAACTATATATTTGATAAACATTGATACAAAAGATTTTCAATAAAATACAGCAAATCAAATTCAACGCATTGAAGGGATCATACACTATGTATTCCAATTAGGATTTATCACGAGGGTGGTTCAAAAAACACAAATAAATTAATGTAACATATTAACAAAAGGAAGGACAAAATATGATCATATCTATAGATGCCAAAAAAGTATTTGACAAAATTCACTCATTTATGGTAAAAACTCAGTAAAAATGAGGACAGCAGGAACCTAAACCTACTTCAACATAACAAAGGACATTTATCATAACCCCACAACTAATAACACTCAACAGTGAAAAACTGAAAACTTTAAAGATGAGGAATAAGGCATGACTGCCCACTCACAGTTTCTACTTAATTTAATATTAGAAGTCTTAGAGCAATTAGACAACAAAAAATAAAGGGAATCCAGATTGGAGTAGTGACTATCACTTTCTGAAGATGACAGGATAATATACATGGCAAACCTTAAAGTCTCCACCAAAAAAACTACTAGAAATATTTAAAGTGGCAGGCTTAAGAAAAATCAATACATGATAATCTATTGCATTCTTATATGCAAACAATGAGTTAGAAGAAAAATAAATTAAGAGAATCATGTTCACTACTGCATAAAACAGAATTAAAGGGTAAATTTAACAAAGGAGGTTGCATCACTGTGGCCCAGGCGACTAAGGTGCAAGCCATGTAAAAAGCCCATAGGCCAGGCTTCAAGACCTAGGGCTAGGGAAAATAAAAAGGGAAAAAAAGATTTAGTGAAAGACCTGTACTATGAAAACTACAAGACAATGGTAAAAGAAATAGAACGCACATGGAAATGGAAAGATACCTGTGCTTATGAATGGGGAGAATGATAATATTATAATGGCCATCTCATCTAAAGCAATGTACAGATTCAATGCAATCCCTATTAAAATTCCAATGACATTTTTTAAGGAAAGAGAACACTAAAATTTATACAGAATCACAAAGACCGTGAATAACTTAAAGCAATCTTAAGGGAAAAAAATGAAACTATCATGTTACCCAACTTCAAACTATAAAGTGACTATAATTAAAAATTACTATTAGACTAAAAAGAAAAATGGACCAATGGGATAGAGTTGAAAGCCTAGAAATAAATCTGCACATATACAAATAGCTAATCTACAACAAAGGAGTTATGACCATACAATGGAGAAGGGAAAATTTCTTCAACAAATGGTGATGGAAAAACTAGGGTCACAAGTAAAATAAAACTGCATCAGTTTCTAACTCTATACACAAAAATAAACCCCAAATGGATTAAAGACTGGGATATAAGACCCAAAGCCATAAAACACAGACGAAAACACAGGTGATACAGACGAAAACAGGTGATACATTTGGTATTAGCCTGTGAGATGTCAATTGTGGACTCAACCCCAAAATCAAAGGGAATAAAAATCAAAAATAAATAAACGTGACTGTATCAAATTAAAAATCTCTGCACGGCAAAAAAAAAAAAAAGAGCAGAATCAAATGACAACCTATTGAATAGAAGATATTTGCATACCATATACGTGGCAAGGGGTTCATATCTAAAATATATTTTTTTAAAAACTCATAAAACTTAATAGAAAAACAATACAATTTAAAAATGGGCCAAAAATCTGAACAGATACTTTTATAGTTTTCAAAGACATACATACAGGTGGTCAACAGGCACATGAAAAAGATCTCTACCTCTCATTATTAGGGAAATGCAAATCAAAACAACAGTCATCTATCACCTCACAACCATGATCCAAAAGTCTGGAAACAAGTATTAGCAAGGATGTGGAGAAAGGAGAACTCTTATACACTGTAGGAGTGTAAAATGGTATAACCATCATGGAAAACGGAGCATGGAGATTCCCAAAAAATTTAAGAATGGAAATTCCACATGATCCATTTATTCCACTACTGGGTATTTATCCTAAAAACAACAAAACTAATTCACAGAGATAAGTGCACCCCCATGATCACTGCAGTATTATTTACAATAGCCAAGAGCTGCAAACAACCTAAGTGCCTACTGACACGAGTGAATAAAAAACATATACATACACAATGGAATACTACTCAGCTATCAAAAAAGATGAAATGCTGCCAATTGTAACAACATGGATGGAGCTGGATGGAATTATGCTTAGTAAAATAAACCAGAAGGAGAAAAGACACATTTGATGAAATCACTCATATGTGGTATATAGAGTAACCAAACAAACTAAATCTAACAAAAATAAACTTTTAGTCAATAAAAGCAAATTACCGGTTGCAGGAAGAGAAGGGAAGGCAGGCAAACTGAGTAAAAAGGATAAATTATACAATGAACTAATAACTGAAATGGTGAACTTAATTCAAAACATAGAGATGTGAATTTACTATGTGCACATCTTAAACCTATATAATGTTACAATGTAATGTGCCTTCAATAAAATTTAAAATATCACTTTTCTATAAACAGTTAAAGAAGCAAATTACCTTTCTGTATACTTAAAACTTGTCTCAAAAATACCAGTTAAATACCAGTTAAATAAAAACTATATCTAAAGTGGCTTTCTTTCCACATACCTTCCAATAGTAGCTCTGCCTTCATTCTTCACAGACTGATAAATCTTTCTCTCTTCATCTGAAAGTGTAATGTGCTGAATAAATACTTTACGATCTGGTAACTCCAAAACAGGTTTTCCTTTAATTTTGCTTGTCTTTGTTCTTCTCAGTGTTATATTTTTAATTAGGGACTGTAAACGCCTAATTAAAATGAAACAAGTAATTATTTAACTTTTTATTTCTATATAAGTTAATTCAGCAAAGGAAAACAAGAATACATGCATCCGTTCCTGTCTTATAACCTTAGCAAAGGTTTGGGGTTTTTTTTAATCCTTTATTTGGGTTTTTATTCAATTTGATAGTCGGATGTATTCTACAAAGACGACAAATGTAATGCAATTTCTCAATTTAGTACTTGTCGATTTATCTTATTTTATCCCTATCCTTATTTTTATTAAGCACTTCTTCCCAGTTTTATTCTAATCAATAACTTATTCTCTACTCTCCTGTCAACTACATCACATAATAATCAATATTCAAATTATTAATACTTATTAAGCATAAGGCATTATATTAAATGATAAAAATAAAAATCTGAGTAATATCAAATTTTCAAAAAGTTTTTCCAAGGTGCCATGGTGGTCTAGTGATCCAGTACATGCTGGGAGCAGTCCCACATACATCACAAGGTCCTATGTTCCAAGACGTGGGGCTGGGTGAACAGCCAATATTAACAATTAAAGAAAAATAGTGCTTCTTCCTCCTCACTCTTCCTGTCTGCCTACCCACCTTAATTCCTACCTGTACTTTATCATTAAAAAAAAATTCTTAAAAAGTTTTTTCAGTAATATTATAATCAAGGTACATAATTTTTATAAAGTAACTAGTGTAAAAAAAATTTAAATGTGATATGAAAATTCAGAACAGGGAGAGACTGCCTTCTAGGTTCTAGAACTTTTATACTCTCCTCAGTATCACAAGAAAAGGGGGATATATCAATTCAATACAGAATATAATTTTTTACAATAAAATTTAAATAGCTGTTTCTAAGGAATCAATAGACAGTGTCGCAAAGTAGATTAGTGCCTCTGAACCTTTTTCCACTATAACCCATAGTAAGAAACACGTTCTACTATATTTAGCAAATATACACAAATAACAGAAACATTTCACAAAACAACACAGGTTCCCCTCTTACCCAAAAGTAGAGCATTTATATAAAACCTCTTTTTCTTTTTCAAAAGCAGCATTTATTTTATTTCAATTTATTTGTTTACACTGTTTGCTTCCCCGCCCAGCTCATGAGTATGTGACTTGTATTCTTCAGAGGCAACTGACTTAACTGCTGCTCCACCAGGGCATGCCTATATAAAACCTTTTTACGGCATAATAGCATTAAACAAAGAAGCAATAACTATTAACCTATGGGAAAGTTTTTGAGTATTTCCAAACTCCCAAAATAACCTAATAAGTCATAACAAATAACACATAAAACCTCAAGTAACACTAACATATAGTAAAAGTAGGAGTGATCTGATACATAGCCCACAGAAAGCAATTTCCAGGAGAGGAGCTTTCACTGCTCAGGGAGTGTGCTGCCTCTAGAAGGACTCAGTGGGAAATAAATGATGAATGGTATTTTAGTTTTGCCTTTTTGTAGATGCCAAAATCCTCTTAAATGTTCTCAGTTAGGGAAAATAGATATTAATATAGGTATTTTGAAAAAGCAAACTTTCAAAAAGCAGGTAATTCCTGTACTTACTATATACTCTGCTATAGTCTTCCTTCTACTCTATTTCATTTTATTTTTATACTACTTGCCATATTTATAGTGATTTCAAAACCAGTCAATGAATCCCTCTGAAAACTACTACTCTAGGCAAAACCACAATGGAGTAGTACCTTGAAAAATGGCTATAACCAAGTTGAATTTTAAGCCCTCAAATTTTAAATAGCTTCACCAGAAACAACTTCAGTATGAAACATTTGTGGATTCCACAGTATGTCACATCATTCAATTACCACTATATTTCAAACTATACAGGTTAGGTTATGAAAATACAGTGCATCTTTCCTGTCACTATTCAACCCATTAACAGTAGTTTTGACAGGAATAGCAGCACACAGGGACAAGAAGGATCTTCCTTTCCTTTCAATTTGACAAAAATCAGGGTGAGAAAGGGCTTTTGTTTTAGTGGTAGTTAAAAATCTTAGTTCCCCAAACAAGAATCACTAGGTTCTGAGAGTCAAAGGCATTAAGTCATAAGCACTTTCTAGAGAAGGAAGTCCATAGTCAATTAAAATAGTAATGAAAGTGGCAATTAGTTCAAGATGCTAATAATTACATGTTGTTAATATTAATCAGTTATCATGAAATTTCTTACCTAAGCCCTCCTTCATCTCCCATTGTGACAGGACGCTGGATTGTTCTATGCCACCATTCTCTATCGAGAAATGGTTTAAGTTTCAAAAAAGAAAGAAGAGACCACAAGTCCTTTAAAGAATTCTGGATTGGAGTACCTAAAAATAACAAGAAACTCTTATAACTCTATAACCAGTATGTCCAATTAGACTATCCATCTGACCCAATCAAAGGAGATTGCAGTTAAAAATGGGCAAGGTAGGCACACCTACTAATTATGCTGTTACTATGATCCCTTAAAACATAAACACAACTGCAAAATATATTTTTGCTGTAGTTTTTTAGCTCTCATTTGCCATACTAACAAAGGAAAACACCACAGTAATTTCAACCTCCTCCTTATCAAGAACATTTGCTTATATGATTTTTAAACCAGCTGCAATATCAAGAAGGAAAAAACTAATTTAAGCTTATTGTCTCTTCCTCAAGTTTTGGCAAAGGTGTCACAAATAACAACAGGATTCAATAAGGAAGAGAGAGAAATCAAGATTTTGACTAGAGATTGTCAAATTAATCTCCAAGGTTCAATAAGTCTAGTGATTCTTCCATAAATTCACACACATGAAAAAAAAAAGCTGAAATTCAGATGTTGCTGCATCATAAGCCACTGGGAAGGCAAAGTCAAAATATTTTATTAGATGATTTCTATGATTCATTTTGGGACAGACTTTACATTCACTTACAATTTACAAAGTTACCATACTAGCCTACCTAATGATAGATATTTTGAAAGTTATTTTTTTCTTTTAAGTATAACGCTATCATTACCTGTCAATACCCATCTTCTTTCTGCTTCTAAATCAAGTACAGCTTTTGTCTGCTGAGCATTTGGATTACGTATGGCATGTCCTTCATCCAGGATCACTCTTAGCCACCTTATGCTATGTAATGGACTATCACCTTTAGTCTGAAATAAATGTTTCATATGAATTAAAAACATAAGGAAATAAAAGTACTTTATGCAAGAAAGATAAATGAGTTATTATTCTTTAGTAGTAATGCTTATTACTGGTAAGTACTATTTAAGTACTAAATACATTAAAATTATTGAATGCTTACAAGCTTATGAAGTATTACTCTTATTTTACAGATGAGAAAACTGAACCACCAGAATGTGAAGTATATGTAACTAAAGCATCACATCGCAACTAAAGCATCACATCGCAACTAGGAAGTTATAGCTAGATAGTCTAGTTCTCTGCTGAGATCTTGGTATTCATTCAGTACACTGAGCTATTCTATCTCTGATTAAAACAGTGATGATACATAAAAATTGCCAGTTTGGTGCGCCCTGATGGGAGTAACATTTGGACACAGTCAACATATATTCCAAGGCCCTGGGTCCATGTCCCAGGATCAGAGAGCACAACCAAGATGAACAACTAAATAAAATAAATAAGGTGCTTCCTTCCTGCCTACCTGCCTCTGTTTTCCTTCATTGCTGTACCTTCATTGCAAAAAAAATTGCCAATTGTAAGAATCATTCTAATATAATTTACATTTCTTTAAGTAAAAGTTAATTTCCTTGCCAGAAAAGTGATATTTAATAAGGTGTTTTGCTTTTAATTTACCAACTAGAATTATAGGCAAATAATATACAGACTTCTAAAAGTATTAGAGAACTAAGTCATTTCAGCTACAAAAAAGGTTTATTTTCAAACTGAAGTGTTCATTAATAAAGTAATTGTGACAGAAAACACCTCAGAATATTACAAGGATTTACTTACAAATTGTGATATATAAATTATAATCAAATTAAAATTTTTAACTTCAAGTGTTCTAATTGGGAAATATTCTTAAATTGCTATCTAAAGAAATTCTAATCTTTCTTTGTAACATTTTTTTAAATTTTCAATTAATTTCCTATATATTCCTAAGTATTTAAAAAGAAACATAGGTGCACCCTGGAGGAGTAGTGGTTGGGTGCAATCCATGTACATCCCAAAGACCCAGGTTCGCATCGCAAAGTCATGAAGGACAGCCAGGATGAAAACTATATAAAAATAAATTAAAAAGTATTTCTTTCTCTCTCTTCCTGCCTGTTTGTCTGCTTTTGTTTACCTTCATTTCTACCTGTGCCCTCCCTTTAAAAATAAAGAAAGAAAAAGAAAAACATAGGAAAAATATAAAGCCTGAATTTTAAACATTTCTCAAATTCAATTTTTTAAAAATCTTTAAGTATCAGCATACTTACTCCATAGTCATGAGTCAAAATATTGTATGTGGTCAAAACAATGTTCTGTTTTGAAAGCAAGATCGGGTCTCTAATACGATCAGGCCCATAATAAACATAAAAATTCAAGTGCACATCTGATTTGATGTGCTGTCCAAACTGGTCCTAAAAGAAAATTAGGAATATTTTAATAATAACAATTTTAATATTTTCATGTGCATAAAAAGTATATAGTCTTGACAGTAGTAGCATAAATCATACAACTAAAATTGCTAAAATCAAGTTTCCTGCAATCTAAACTAACAATGCTAATAAATAATAATTGTTTTATTGTCAGCAAGACAGATATATATACAATCATAACATAAAAATTTTGCCTGGCCCTACCAATGACATTTTTAGGAGAAAAGAACCACCAAACTTCTTTAAAACAGTAATTAAAATTTGGTTGTTAAAATTCAGCATTTTAAGAAAAAAGGATTTATAATGCTCCCAGTTAGTAGACTTTAAATAAAAGTTAAACAGTGAAAGAACAACCATTATTTTCAAGAATGTAGGCAGAGATTCAAACACATTAGCTATATTCTTTGATTTATTATAGGCCTATTTATTGCCAGCTATCAACTACAAAAGAGGTATAGCTAAGAAAGAAAAATAACATCTGATCCTTGCCCGCTTTAAAAACATGATCAGTCTAAAAATCTTGTTTGTTTTAAGCCATCAATAGATCTAGGAGATTCTGAGTAGAAAAATGTATCACAATTAGATTAGAAAAAGATAACACCAGGGAGACACAATTGTGAAGCTATTAGATGACAAATAATGAAGTCCTAAACCAGAATGGCATTAGTAGGAAAGAGGGTGCATTCTGAAAGCTCAGGCACAAGGCCAGCAAGCTGGGGTATACCATAGACCATGTAAAGTCCAATGACTCAGGGGACTGTGACTCAGGGCCAGGGATAACAACCAAAAATGAACAAATGAAAGTGCTTCTCTTCCTCCTCCTCTTTAAAATTCCTTCTTTTTCCTCTTGTTCCTTCTTCTCTTAAACAAACAAAAAGGAACAGAATAGTAAGGACACGTGTGAAGAACAGACACTAAGATGGAAGAATTGATGGAACTTGAGATCTTACCAAATAAAAGGAAAGAAAGAAGACAAAAGAACATTGACATTTAAAATGACTACCGAGAAGAACTATATGGTGAAAAATAAAGGGATGTTTTAAAAATGGAAGGACAGTAGCTACAAAGATGAGAAACTATTTTTTAGACAAAAATTTTGGTCACTATTGAATATATGACTGGAAAATTACACTAGGAAAATTTAAATACTGCCCTGTGATGCACATAAAGATATAGACTTTAATAGTTATTAACAATGCATGAATTTATAGGAATGGCCAAAAATTTCTAGGAACATGTATAATGAAGTCAGAGAGTCAAAAACGGAATACTAATATTTAAGAGCAGATGTGGGCTTCTACTGGGAGATGTAATATGCTGTCAGGGATATTATTTAAAATATTCCAGGCAAAGAAAAAACAAAGCAAATGCAAACTTCTGAAATTCTTGAATCTTGATGGAGATCTCATTAAAATTTCCAAAATTACACACACACACACACCCATGCTTTTATGGAGTAAATAACAGAGATGGAGAAAAGCAGTGGTGAGAAAGAGTAGCAAACAACACTGGGGCAGCAAAGAATATCAAGTTTCAAAAACAAAAACAAGATTGATTTTTTAATATGCAATTTATGTTTATTCCCTCTTTTTACAAAAAGGTTTAAAGTGGTTTACCAAATAACAAAAAGTAATGAGAGAAAGTGAGGGCAGGAAAAAAAAAAAATTCATTAGCTACAACAAGAATGAGATTAATGAAAGTCTTCACAAGAGAGTTTCTATAAAGGATGGGAGAAAAAACCAGGCTACTACTGGAGAGAAGGAAATCTGCAACAGTAAAGGTCAAAGTGCAGAGAATGACTAAAACAGGTGCACCCATGTGGCTCAGATGAAAGTCATGTAAAATTTACAGACCCAGGTTTGTAACCCAAGTCCCAAGAATTTAAAAAAAAAAAAAAAAAGAATTGTTGACCAGGAATCCCTTTATGCCCAACCTCCTCTATCCTTTAAAAAATTTACTATTTCCCTAACTTCGGCAGGCAAGATTTTGCCAAGATTTCCTTTCTGAAGTTCAGATTGCCAAAACTTCTGTTTTCTAAAGATAGCAAAATTATAATGAAATCTTGATTACACATTTAGAAGATACATATTCATACACCAATCTCACCTAAAATTGTCATTTCAGGTATATATGAAATTGCCCTTTCTGAAACAGACCACAATAAAAAAAAAGCATAGTTTTCAGTTTTGCTGAAGTAAAAAATTAAACAAGAGACAATTAAAATTAATTCTGGTCCTAAGAGGAAAATGATGTACTAATCAGGAGAATGTGCAAATTTTAAAATAAACCAAAAGTACAATAAAAAGATAAGAGTAAAGGAAGACAAGGAGAAGTCAAAAAGAAATGAAAGAGACCACAGGATCTGAAGACTTGACCAAAAACTAACAATCTTTTCCAGAACAATCTTGAGAACTGGTAGCAAAAGCCAGATTATAATAAATTAAGTAGTAAGAAGAAGCACAAAGTGAAAACTAAATACCAAGACACATGATAGTGAAGGAAAGCAGAAGACTAGCAACTTACGTATGAGACATAATTAAAGTATTTTAAAATAAAAAAGATCCCAGGTATGGTTCATAAAAGAATCATTGGGAAGAAACTGAATCAGGCAAGTGGAAAGATAACAGATAAAATGCAAACAAATAGGAAGAGATGGAATGTATAGACTAAGGTTATTAGTTTACCAAGAGGAAGACTTCTTCCACTTCTGATATAAGAAGAGGAAAGGTCAGAAGAGACATAGATAACCTCGGAGGTGGCAAGAATGGAAGTTCACATCTAGTAATTTTTGTTCACTGTGCTTCCAACAGTCATTATTTCATTATAACTTGAAGCTTAAAGTTCTAATTGGAAAGGAAAGATCATCAAGCTGTTTATTACCGATAATATAGAAATATGTTCCATTCCAATGCAATGTTTCAAAATAAAAAAGCAACTTGAAAGAAAAAAAATAAAAGCAGGTAGGCTTAAAAAAATAGGCTCTCAAATCAGAATGCTGGAAACATTTATTAGCTGAATGATCTCAAGCAAGTTACTTAATTTCTAGGTTTCAATCTGATCACTTAGAAAATGAAAATAATAGTGATTACATGAGAAAATATAAGAAAAAAGTTTAGGGAAAACTGAACACGTAAGAGGTTCACTAAATGTTACAAACTGTTATTTATTAGTGGAGTACTTAGAAAAGAGGTCCCACTATTAAAAATATAATAATCCTAAATTATATTTTTTTCCTACTCTGAGGGACAAAAATGGCAGAAGTAGAAGTATGAACCAAACCTTATGATAGCAACTGATTTTTTTCCTCTACCATTAGTCTTTAGTTCAGTAATAAAACCACAATTTACTTAACAATTATTTGAACTTAAAGTGCTTATTTCTCCCAATTAATGACTCTTTTACAGAATACTCTTCATTATATATGACAAATATAAATCATATCGTGTTTAAAAAGGTCTTTCAAGACTTACAATCCAGTTGCTTAATACAGAAAGTGGACAAATGATCAGAGTTGTTCTTGGTCTCCCTTCAACATCAGTTTTCTTTGAACCCTCCACTGCGGATGCTCCTGAAAAAAATCAATCAGTGAAACAGACTTCAGTTGTTATGTTTTTAAATACATGATAGTCAATGAAAAAAATGATAAAAATTTTCTTTAATGAAAAGAGAAATTAGGAAGATTTAAAATGAAGCAATGGACTTGTTTCCAGCCATAATGAAGTAACAGGGACTAGATTTTACCTTGCTGCTTGGTTTGAAACAATGAAAAATCCAGACAGTGTTTATTTATGGGAGAAGGCACAGAAGTTTGGACTATCTCCTGATATTCATTAAGATAATCAAAGTTATTCACTAAGACAAACATTTGTTCTATGCAGATTCTAAAACTATATTACAGTAAATGTGGTAGTTAACCCCCAAAGCCCACCGCCTTCCCCCACCCCCACAATCATCTTCATTTCCTGTGTCACAACCTTTTGTAGTTCCCACACTCTACCAGAGTTGGTCTATGTGACCAACAGGATACGGTGTATAACTTCTGAAATTAAGTTCTAAAAGATGCAGCTTCAGTCTTAAGTACTTTCTACCTCTGGATGAAAACAGTTACTATCATGTTATAAGGGCACTCAGGCAACCTATGGAAGGACACACTACAATTTTATTTTCCATTCCCTACATTACTTATATTATTTCTAATATTTCACTTTAGCTTCATTATATTTGGCATAGTTGCTCTCCAGGATAATGAACACTCATCGGCAGTACATGAATTACTGTTTGAACAACATAACCTTGCCTATACTTGGCTCTGTGAGATTTTCAAATGTTAAAAGTTTTTGAATATGACAGGTGAGATGAAATCTCACTGTTACTTTAATTTGCATTTCCTCAATAATTGAGTTTGTACATCTTTTCCTATGGTTATTGGTTATTTGGGTTATTGGGTTAGGTTATTCTTTTCAAATAAATGTGTGGACAACACAAGTTATTCTCCTCTTGGGTTGTCTATTTATAACTGGTTTGTACAAGGTTCTTTATTCAAGATACCAGTCCTCTATAATTTTAATTTATCACAAATATTTTCTTCAGTCTTATTTTTTCACTTTAGGGAGTCATTAGATGCATAGGCATTTAAAATGTAATAAAATTAATCTCTTTCTTATGACTGTCATTTAAGAAACCACTACCACAAGATATGGTTTTTCATCTTCATGCATTGATTTTTTTTTTTTTCTAATCTGCTTCTTTTCCAGAAGTGTGTCTATTTTGGTTTTATCACAGCTATCATTTTTTAAGTTTTTCCTCTTGTATTATCACTAGGTATCTGCAATAGAAATGAACTTCTTTTGTGAACTTAATTCCATCTGAATGCTTATAATTCTATCTCAATGTAAAGTTCTACATTTCTTAAAATTTCTAAATTAGAGTCAAGAGTAATCTATCTGAAACTTGGTTTTTCTATTCCTAATTATCTGATTCTCAGTCTCAAAATTAGTTCTTTGTCACCATTTGTGTTAGCTGAAATATCACATTAAATGGGCCACTTCAGTAAAACTTTACTTTACTATCCTCCTTTATTTTCTTCACTGTACTTATTACTTAAAATTATATTTTGCTTATTTTGCTTCCCTCATCATTATATATAAGTTGCAGGAAAACAGACTTTTGTTTGCTATATCCCCAACATGTAAAAAACAGAGGCTAAAGTGCAGATATATTAACTTGCCCCAGCTCTCCTAAAGTTAAACTCCTAGAGTTCACTCTTTTCATCTAAATTATTTAGACCCTTTAGCAGTGTTTTCCTATAAATTATAAAATACAAAATTATAGTAAAGATTGCTAGTATTTTTATGTAAGAAGCAAATTCTAGTCAAACTAAAAATTAGAACTTTATTATAAATTAATCCAAATTAAATTAACTTCCATATTTTTGACCTAATTAAAACAAATAGAATAAGAAAAGGTCTGAGAAAAAAACACATGCTTATTAATAGAATTAGTTTTTTCTTCTATACTTTTAAAACTCTTGTAATATGACTTTATAATTTCTGTCATTTAGAATTTCATAGAAAAACAAAAGCTAAAAATCCAGCAGATTTACTGACCCTTCTTCAACATTTTCTTTTTTGTTGCTGGTGAGGGTGAAGTAAGTGCACATGCAAACTCAGCATCTTCTTTGACTTTAGAAGATCCTGCTGAAGAAAAACCATGGAATCATACCAACATTTAAAAACTGATTCTCTCCTATGCTTTGGTTCAAGTACTTTTGAAAGACAGAAAACAGAACACTACTTCCATGCTATCTTACAAACTTCTATAAAATAAAAATCTGGTAACCAAAATTGCCTCTCCTGACACTAAATTTATCTTTCTAGCTTAGAGAAAGAATTCATGATAAATTTGTTGCTTCTTCTAAGAAACAGATGTGAAAGTAGCAGCAGTTACATGCAAAATTATTTGACTCCCAAATAAAAGGGAATTTTTTCAAAGAAAAGAGGTCTGACTTCTAGTGTTTAGGAGTTCAAGTTTTCAGGGGAGTGGTGATGAGTTCATTAGGAATACAATACGATCCTATTCAGAGAAAAAGTAGAGTGTATGTTTTCAAGATACTCATCAGCTATTTTTATATCTATGAGATAATGTAAACAATAATAGCATAGCCAAAAAGGAATTTCCAGCATACTTTTCTAATTACAGGCACATCTTGAAAATAGTTTTATTTGGTTCCAGAATATCATAATAATGCAAATAACTCAATAAATTGAGTCACATGAACTTTTAATTTTCCAAGGGAGGGGCAAAATGACTGCTCAGAGTGGTGGCTGCCAAAGATTGGGGTGGCTGTGGCAATATCTTAAAATAAGACAATAATGAAGTTTGCCACATTAATTGATTCTTCCTTTCACACAAGATTTTTCTGTGGTATGCAATGTTTTTCTATAGCATTTTATCTAAAAAGTCTTTCAAAATTAAAGAGCCAATCCTCTCATAAACTGTCACCACTTTACCAATTAAGTTTATGTAATAATTAAATTGCTTATTGCCATTTCGACAAAGTTCACAACATATTCACTAGGGATGGATTCCATTTCAAGAAACTTTCTTTGTTCATCCATAAGAAGAAACTCCTCATTCATTATTTATCATGAGATTACAGCAATTCAGTCACATCTTCAGTTGCACTTAAACTCTAGTTCTCTTGTTACTTCCACCAAAGAAGAGTTACTTTCTCCACTGGCAACTTGAACCCCTCAAAATTATGAGGATTAGAATCAACTTCTTCCAAACTACTGTCATTGTTGATATCTGACCTCCACCTACGAATCACAAATATTCTTAATGACATCTAGAATGGTGAACTTTCCAGAATATTTTAAATTTACTTTGCCCAGACCCAACAGAGGAATCACTATCAATGGCAGCTACAGTCTTACAAAATGTTCTTTCTTTTTTTAAAGGAAAGGTGCAAGTAGGAATGATGGCAAGAAGGCAGGCAGACAGACAGGCAAGAAAAGAGAGGAGAAAGAAGCATTTATTCAATTTAGTTGCTCATATTGATTACCCTATTGTGTGTGCACACACACATAGTGTGAACCCGGGTCTTTGGGACTTATATGGACAACTACGGCAGGAAGTCATAGACTTCACTGCTAAGCTACCAGGGAGTGCCAAAAAATATTTCTTAAACAGTAAGACTTGAAAGTAAAAATTACTCCTTGAGTTGCAGAACTGATTGTTTTAGCAAGCATGAAAGCAACATTAATTTTGTACATCAGAGTTCTTAGATGACTGGCTGCATATTTAATGACCAGTACTTTGAAAATAATCCTTTCTACTAAGCAGTAGACCTAAACAGCAGGAGTAAAAATTAAATATACCATGTTGTAAACAAATGTCTGTCATCCAGGCTTTGTTATTCCATTGATAGAGATCAGGCAGAGTAGATTTAGCATAATTCTTAAGGGCCTTAGGATTTTCAGAGTGGTAAATTAGCACTAGCTTCAACTTAAAAATCATCAAATACATTTCCTCCTAACAAAGAGAATCAGCCTGTCCTTTGAAGCTAAGAAGCAGGACCCTGACTTGACTTTTCTGGCTATGCAAGCCTTAAATATCTTCTTCCCAAATGAGATGTTTAATGTACATTGAAAATACATTGTCCTTCCTCCTTAGAACTTGATGCTTCACTGTGCACGCAGAGAAGGCTTTTTGGCTTAATCCTAAAGAATCATTCTGGTTAGCTTAAAATTTTCTGCTGCAGAAACTTCACCTCTCTCAGCTTCATAGAATCCAGTTAGGGTCTTGTTTTGGATTAGTCTTTGACTTAAGGGAATATTACGTCTGGTTTGACATTCTATCCAGACCACTAAAACCTTCTCCACAGCATTAGTAAGCTTTCTTATCATTCATGTATTCACTGGAGTAGCCCTTTTAATTTCCTTCAAGAACTCTTCCTTTGCATTTACAACTTGTTAAACTGACGCCAAGAGGCTTAGCTTTTGGCCTATCTTGGTTTTTGACATGACTTCCTCACTAAGCTTAATTGTTTCTAGCTTTTGCTTTAAAGTAAGAAACATGCAAATCTTTCTTTCACTTGAAAACTTAAGAGGCCATTACAGATTTATTAATTGGCCCAATTTCAATACTGCTATGTCTCAGGGAATAGAGTGTCTCAAGCAAAGGGAGGGAGAGAGGAAACAGATCATCAGTAGAGCACTCGGAAACATTGAAAGGTGTAGATCATGCCACCATAAAACAATTACAACAAAGATTTCAGATCACAGATTACCATAATGCATTTTAATAATAATGAGAAGGTTTGAAGTGAGTTCAAGATGTTGGCATAAGACGTATCTGTACTTACTTCCTCTCATGGACAAAAGAAATCTACAGTTAAATATAGATTAACCTACCCATAAGTAGGCTAAAATTCAGATGAACAGACCCTCCATAACAAAGAATAAAAAGGCAGCACCCAGATAGATAGGAGAAACAGAAATATCTTCCACCAAGGAAGAAACCCCACCCACCCCAGGCACAGCAAGGTAAAATTCAGAAGAGATCTCTAAGGTGTGGAACAAATTTTAACTAGGGTGGAGTTGGGGAGGGAGGAGTTATGCCCAACAGCAACAAACTTTATTCCAGCAAGGCAGAAACGAGTCCCCTGGAATCTCTACATTGAGGGCCAGAGGAAAATAAACAGAGCAAAGCTGAGAAAAAGTAAAGATAAAAACCAGCCCTTAAAAGGACCATTTGCAAATTCACTCACCCAGGAATCAGATGCAGTAACACTGGCCTGAATAGTGCCCAACCCATGGTGAAGAGATCCCAGATATTATCCTTATAGCATCTGTCCAAGTAGCAGGAAGTGGTAGGGATAAGCCCTGACTAAAATCACTGGCAGATCATGTTAGCAACTTCTCAAAATCTTGCTAATACCAGCACTAGTGAGAACCACCTTGGAACCCAACCTACATATTATTATTAAGGGTGAACTGCTGAGAGCACCACCCTCTCCTTCAAAGTAGCCTAAGTTACTATGAATCAACTAACAACAGGTAAGAAGAGGCAAAGAAGCAGGACCTGCTCTTTCCAGTTCCTACTTACCTGCTAGCAAGAAGACCATGCCCCCTCAGTCAGTAAGCCACCCCATGCACCTCTGTCAGCCTAGCCAGTTAGCAAATAAGCCATGCCTTCATCAGCTTGGCTATCTGTGTACCATCACGGTTAGTACCTTAGTCAACCACTGCACCATTGCATCCAGCAGTCTAATGTGTCACACACCTCTAGACAGTCATGCTGACCCATATACTTCTAGTAGTGGCTACATGGCCTCAGGCACCATCAACAATGGCTTAGTCAGTCAATAAATAGGCCAGCAAGTGGCCCTCATTCTCTCTGGCAAGCATATCCCACCTATTGACAAACAAGCATGTGTTAGTTCCATCCACCTGTCACACAGTGCTATCCATCATTACCTGTCCTGACAGTCCCCACATATTCAACTAGAAGCAGCCACATGCCAAGGTTGACTCACACTGCCCACTTAGCACACCACAGTCCATGACCAAATCTATCCAATGCACCATAGCATGGTTAATCTGATAACCCCAGCCATTATGCTAACCCAATATAGGAGGCAGGTGGGTGCAGTCCACAAAGGCAAAACACCTTGAATGACTAGCTCAGAAGCCAGGAGGGCTGACTCCTAGATTCCATGTAAAATCACCTGCATACGACCAAACCCACAGGAACAGGTTAAGTAGCCTAGTTGCCTAAAACATAGAAGAAAACAGAGAAATCAGGCAAAATGGGGAAACAGAAGCACATGCTCCAAAAGGGCAGAACAAAAAAAAAAAAAACTTAGGGAAAAGATTCTAAAGAAACATATGAACTACCTAAAGATTTCAAAGCAATGTTTATAAACACTGCCAACTTCAGAAAAAGAATGAATTAAAAAATTTAAGAAAGATTCAAGCACACGAGTCACAGACCTGAAAAAATACAGTGACAGAACAATAGTGCATCTGAAGGTAGACTAGATGAAGCAAAGTAGTGAACAGTGAGTTAGAAGACAAAAACAATAGCCCTCACCCAGACACAGCAGCAAAATGAAAAATGAAGATAGCCTGAGAGATCTCTGGGATTACACCAAGAGGAATGCTACTTGTATTATGAAAAAGAAAAGAGAAGGGGTCAAAATCTGTATGAATAAATAATCATCAACAACTTCCCTACTATGGGAAAAGTAGATATTCAGGTACAGGAAGCCCAGAGAGTTCCAAATAAGAGAAACCCAAAGACACATTATAATTAATAAGGTAAATTTAAAGGGAGGACTTAAAAGCTGCAAGAGAGAAAAAAAAATGAGTCACAGAAAAAGACAATCCCACAAGGTTATCAGGAGACTTTTCAGCAGAAACTGTGCAGACCACAGTAGCAAGACATATACCAAGTGATGAAAGGAAAAAACATTCAACCAACAATTCCATACATGTAAGATTCTCATTCAGATTTGAGATTTAAAATATTTCCAGACAAGCCATTACCATTATAATGGCATTCCAAGAAATGTTAGAGAAACTTCTCTAAACTGAAAAGGTATTAAATAAATAGAGAAAACACATGAAAGTGAAAAAACTTTCACTGGAAAAGATAAATTCACAGTAAAAGTACTACTCACCTATAAAGCAAGAATGAAGATTAAAGATGAGTAAGAAAAAGTACAAAACCCCACTAGGTATACTGTTTAGCAGAGACTAAACCATGGATAAGAATATTCCTATACAGAAAGTGAAGGAATAAAAAAAAAAATTCAATGTAAATGGAGTTGACAAGAAAGCTGGTACAATTATAGTCATATAAGACAGAAAAGACTAGAATAAAGTCTATAATAAAAAGCAGAGACGGACAGACCATATATAACGATGATGGTAGCAGGTAGGAAGGCATAAAACAGGTAGATTGGATGGTAGTAACGATATTCGATGGCAAACATGGTATAGCATACACAGGTGTGACGGTGTGAAGCTGTATACCTGAAATTTAGTGTTGTAACTATTACCTTAATTTAAAAATAATAAAAATGATCCGGTTAAACAAACAAACAAAAATCCCCACTCTACCTCTTATATGCTGTGTAAGACTCTGGGGATATCCAACTAAGCTGCCTAAGCAACTCACCTGAATAACTGTTCCCACCTCATGATGCTTTCTGGGTATGAAAATAAGGCTTTGACAAGTGTCTGGCACATAGCTTTAAAATGCAAATAAAATATAACTCCTGTTACTGCTGCTAAAAACATTTGAAGTATTCTGAGAATTATCAAAATGAGTACCTGCTGTTGAAAAAATGGTACCAACAGGTACCAACAAAATGGTACCTTACTTTACACAAGGCTGTCACAAACTAATTTATAAAAATGAGAGTAACTGTGAAATGCAATTTAATGCAATAAAAAGGTACTCCTATAAAATTTATACAAATAAAGGTTTCATTGCTGTCATTTTATAAGTAGCAGAAAATTTTGTTTTATTTAGTCACCTTAAATATTACCTTTTAGATTGCTAATTAGAAACTATTCTTTCAATTTATCTTACTCATTTAAAACTACTGGTAAATTCCAAATTTCATGTGTAGTGCAAACAGCAGGAGTAGTCATGTTTAAAATCTAGTATCAGAAAGTTCTAAGCTAGAGAGATGTTGGTTAGACAAAAAATGGGGTTCTATTTTAATAATATTTAGGTGTATATATTATGGGTATTAAAATGTACATACATACCTTTTACTCTGCTTCTAGTCTCTGACTGCACATTTTTCACTTTGCCTAAAAGCAAAATCAAATACAAAAATGGTCACACTAAGAAATCAGAATACAGAACA
This sequence comes from Solenodon paradoxus, assembly GCA_004363575.1. Taxonomy (NCBI): domain Eukaryota; kingdom Metazoa; phylum Chordata; class Mammalia; order Eulipotyphla; family Solenodontidae; genus Solenodon; species Solenodon paradoxus. The sequence goes on from RJWH01002233.1 coordinate 92,046, forward strand.
CATTAACAAATCAAATCCATTTCACATTACCTTTCATTTTCTGTGGCAATTCACTTGTTTCAATTTCTTCTGAATCACTGCTTTCAATGTACTGGACAGCAATTTTTCTTCTAAAATTAACATGCACAAATATTTTATCAACCCCAAACAAAATGGGATATAAAAATGTCTTTAATAAGCATAATATAAATGTTTTTAACTTGTCCATTTTTTTGAGAAAACTTGAATGGCAACTTTTTATTTGACAAATGAAAGTGCAATTTGCTAGAAGCATTTTGTTTCCATAACCAGAGGCAAATATATAGAAAATATATAGAGAAAAAACATATATATATAAATAGATATATATATATAGAAAATGCAATTCACTATTATAAAAATGTATTTGAAAAAAACAAACAATGCTAAAGTAGTAATCATTTCAGCAATGGATTCAATATTTGATCATTCAAAACTCATTAAAAATTTAACAAAATAGAAATTACTTATCAAAGAAATAACTTTCAATACAATGAAATAAGCAGCAAAGACAATATAATTCACAATGAAAAAATTCATTAATTTTATATAGAAAGAATACAGTGGCTAAGAACAATGGGTTCCAGATTCAGACTGCCTAGATGCAAATCCCCAGTCATTTATATTCTCTTCCACTATAGGCATACCACCTAATATTCTTCTGTGCCTCAGTTTTCTCATTTGGAAAATAGGAATAAAAATTAAAATATAACCCATTACTTAGTATAAATGTATTACTACATTCAAAAAAGTTCCTAAAATCATGGCTACTGTAGTTAAATATGTATATATTAACTACAAGTGTGTTGGTTGCTATAATAAGCTTTCCCCATGTCCTCGCTATTATTTTCATGTCCTTTAGTCCACTTAATAGTGCTCTATTTCCCACATTCACCATCATTTCAGAGTTGTAAGATTTGAGATCCTAATGAGAGGAAAACTGGAGTACTGGTTTTGTGCAGAAGTTAGAGAAATATCAATGACAGAAAACAATTAACAGTCTCAATTTTGAAATCTCTGTTGGTGGAATAGATAGCAAAGATACCCAATTTGAGATCACATCTGCAGTGGTTAATAAAGGATAATACAACAAAAAAGCAAGTATGTATATAAAGTTAACAGATTCAAGTAGAGATCAGAGGGGCACTGTGTTTTACTTGCATTCTCCTTCTACATTCTATTTCTAATATAATATTCTCCCAAACTTCACCATGTCTTATTGCCAATAAAGGTGAGCAAGAACTGAGATGAGCAAAGTTCTTTTTGAAACCATCCAATAAATATGTCAGTTTTCATCACCTCAAATTCATAAACGAAGTTCTTCTAAAGTCTCAACTAAAACAAAAAATCTGGAAGTTAAGAGTTTAGTGCCCAGGGTAAATAAATAGGAAAACTATGGTAAAAATATCAGTGATTAATGCTTACAAATTTACCTCTTTTACTACTTTTCTTCAACTATAAAATGAGCATAGCCCACCTGCTGGAGTCAGTGATTTTGGCAGTTTCAAATGAAAAAATGTATTCAAAAGAATTGGGTAACTGAGATATAATGCACATGTTTCTCTCCTAAACAAAAATTCAGAGTTTAAATAAACATATTACATATAATTAAACTATAACAAAATTTACCTTTTGGGACGGGAGCCAGACAATTCAGATTTGGTATATTTCTTTTCCTTGACATCTGAAATACTGGGTTCTCCACTATAGCTAGATTCTTCTATTTCAAAGAAAACGACAAAAAGAGTATTAAGTTGTCTTAGATTAAGAGTATCTATTGAAACCTCAGTTTTCTAATTTAATACTAAGTTCAACTTGCTTAATATCTTCCTTCTTCCTGTTCTTTCTACTCAATCATATTCAAAATCTCTTCTAGTACATGGATTTCTTTCTTAAACCAGAAAATTGCAGGGCAGTGATAAAGGAAGCCCTCAATTCTACTCTCTTTCTCCAACTATTTTTGTTTCTCCTATTTGAACCTTAGTAAAATACATAAAAAGAGTTATTTCCAATTGTTCACCTACTATTCTTATCTTGAAATATTTTCAGTCTTCCTCTGCTGTAGTCAAACTTCAGAGATAAATTTTGTTAAGGTTATTGCTGCTAAATCCAGTGATCTAACTGCTAGAGCAGAGATCTCTTTTCATTTCTCCTCATTTCAGAATTTGGCTCTAACTTTATATGTTTTTATTCTTATCTGCTATCATTCATGCATATTATATTATATATACCATAAACTACTCTGAAGTTCTGAAACAATTTTTTTTGATTACTCTTTTATAGGAATTTTCTTCTCAACCAAAAATAAAAATGCTCTTCCTTAGCTTCTCTGCCTGATGTACTAACACCCAATCCCATCATCCCTTCTTGTAATTTTCCCTGACTACCAGTTCTCATAAGATTCTTTAGAAAAAGAGACCTGAAAGTTTTATTTAGTACAAAACTAGACTGGAACCTAACTCGCTAAATTGGAAAAATCTAAAATATGTGGTCATGTTCAAAATATAGTTTACCTTTGGTTAATCCGTCTACCTCTTCACTGGTATTGTTTCCTCCAAGTTTCACGGATCCACCCTTAATACATTCCTGGGTAAAAAGACATATTTCTAATACACTACTTCTGTCAGTTTGAAATAAATTTAAAATGCATCCTATTTACTTCTTTAATTTACATATAAAGATTATTTAAATTGCTACCCTATATTGGAAGAAAGTAAATTAAGTGAAGAGGAAAGATGCAAAATTGATTTTAAAAAATTCAGATATAGCTCAAAAAAGAAAGCTAGCAGTCTTTGACTTTTCAAAAAAATACAAAAAGTAACCCTCAATTATAAATGGCATATCATGACAAACATTCACAAATGCAATTTGTTTTATAAATCAAGAGGAATTTTCAGACTACAAACTTTCAAAACAAGAGTGCCTGCTTAGCAAATAATAGATCTTTAATGAGGTGCCATTTGCCATCCCTTTTCTCCAGAATTCCTAAGATAGGTAGATGCAATAGAACAGTTGCCAGAGAGGTGCCTCTCTTATGCTGCCAATAATTTTCCTGCCAAACCTGACATTCTCCTTTTCCCTTCATGTGCAGCACATAACTCCTCTTTGTTTCAAAATACATCAGCATAAATATTAAGTATAAAAATTCTGTGAAAATATTATATCTCTAATCTTATTTTTAATTCTTGATTCTGTAGGTAGGAGTGACAAAATTAGTTTTAATTAAATCAATTCTTGTAGTTGGAAAAGATAGGTGACATCATAATGTGAATCAAAATCTTAGAATGGAGACTGGATTGATGGACAGGAGAACAAAGTAATTTTTGCTAAAAACTAGGGCTAGGAAAGGATATCTAATTTAGTTTCAAATTGGGTAAAATGGATCCAATATAAGACGTAAGATAAAATTGAACTTTCAGTGAAAAACAATGCAGTACATACATATGTTGACTCACAAAGATGCATAGCCTAAACCTTAAAAAACGTTACAATACAATGTTTCTACAATAAAATTTAAAAATAAAAAACAAATTTTTTGCAAAAATATGAATGGAACCTGAGGGGATTATTATACTAAGAGAAGTCAGTCAGAAGCAAAAAGACAAATACTGGATGATCTCCTTCTTATGTGGACTATAAACAAAGTAAATAAACTAATAAAACAAAAACTAACCCTTGGACAATGACAATAGAACTGAAGTTACTAGACGAAAAGGAGGGTGAGAAATGAGTGCAAAAAGTAGAAGGGGTTTAATTTATAGTGGTTAACTATTAAAAATTTAATGGTGGGGCACTGTGCTGTCAGATATTTGAAGAAGCATGAACCTGCACATATAAAACACATTGTTTTATAAATCGAAGTTACCTCAATAAAAGTCAAAACTATTTTTAAAAAAACATGTAATTTCCCTCATATGTGGAATATAAAGAAACAAAGCAAACTAAACAAAAACAAATCCTGAGGTGGGAAACTGGAATAGACAGAGAAGTCTACTGGTTATTCGTGGATGGCAACTGGGCATAGTATGGTCTATATGGTTGCCAAGATGTAAAGTTATATACCTGAAACTTATATAGTATAAATCAATATTGCCTCAAAAGAATAATAATAATAATAATAAAAGAATTTTAAACATCTTTAAAATCCCATTAGAAGTCAATTTTACTAAAAAATGTGGTTGAAAATAAGACTTACCCCTTCTAATAGCATAAGTCTAAATAAATTAAAATTTTAACAGGTTAGAGATGCAACTAAACTATTTTAGATAAGCATTAGCACCAAGAAACAAAAGTCAAAAATGATTTTCATCATTCTACCCAACTTCAATAATTAGTACAACAATGTATATTAAATAGTATGTAAAAAAGCTTTTTAATATGAATGAATAATGGCTGACCTTTCCATTATTCTTTATATTAAATGGCTTTGCTCAGCAAGATTTTCTTCATAGAGTTCAAAGGCTTTCTACAAAGTTCAATTCATTAAATCACACTATAGTCCAATCTTTATTTAAGTCAATGACATTTCACTTTGTGAGTTTATAATATCTAAATCTGAAATAGTGAAATATATTTTTGTACTAATTCTTAGCTTGGAAATCACATTTTTCAGTCTCAATTTCAACTAATGTAGAAAACTATAAATATCTTAGTCTTTCTATTCTACAATACCTAAAATGAATGGCTAATGTTGGGGGAGGTAGGAGAAAGAAAGTATTACTGATTACTGACCATGTTTCATTAATAATTAACACTGAATATGTAAGCAGTTTTAGGTGCTATTTTTCAGTTTTAATAGAGAAATGTAGGAAAAACAGTACACAAATCATTCAGGGTACAGAATTAAATCTCAGACTCTAACAGACTTAAATGCCCAAGTAGATGGAAGGGAATGCAGCTAAGTGCAGAAATTAAAACCTCATTAAGTGGTGACAGAAAATTGATAAGCAGCCTCTTTGAAAAATAAAAATTATAAATTATGAATAGCAATACAGAAGATTCAAAAGTAAGGTTTTTTTTAAGTGTTTGCATTTTTTCAAAGGAAAAGTGTAGGCAGGTAGGTAGGCAAAGAAAGGAGGAAGGAGGAAGAAGACGCATTCCTATTTCAGTTGTGTATCTTGGTTGCTCGGCACAGAAGGCGAACAGGCACCCCGCTGATGCATGTGGACCACGCTCAGCTGGAGGAGTGTACTCAATTGCCACTTCTGCCAGGTTTTGACAGAGATATTTTACACACACTTTTAACTATTAAGAAAAGTCACCCATATTCTCATCACTAGGACATAAATTATTACTACTGACATTTTTGGCACACACATAGACATAAATATGTAATTACAAAATAAGGACTCTAATTCTACACATAGACATGTTCCTAGGTATTTTTTAACTAAAAATATCATTAAAGTAACTATTCCTCAAAAATAGAATTAAGGGGCTAAAGGAAGGAATATGAGACTGAAGGATAGTGGTAATGGTACTAGAACTCAGATGTTGGGTGTGGTATGATATACACATTGACTGGAGCTTATAAACATATTGTAAACTAATGAATTTATATTTTATGTCTATCTCCTAATTTAACTTCACCTTAACTTCTCTTAATTTAATTCACCTTATATGATGTTTCGTCTTTCCTCTGCCTTTAAAAATAATGCTGGGGAGAAGGGGACTTGTACTTACATCTTTGTAGAAAAAATACGTTTCTGATAACTTCTTTAGCATCTTTGAAATGGCACTAATGAGTCAAAAATTATAAACATTTAAGGCTCTTGCCTTCGAGAATGCTGTATCAGTGTGCCCTGGTGGAGCAGCAGTTAGGACACAAGCTACGTGCCCCTGGGTTTGCGTCCCAGGTCCAGGGAAAAACAACCAGTGTGAACAACAAAAATGGAAATAAAATAGTGTTTCTTCCTGCATGTCTGCCTACTCGCCCTTATTCTGATCTGTACCTTTCCCTTAAAAAAAAGTTCTATCAACTTTTCCTCTTAGAGCAATACCGAGAGGTCATTAATCACATCTCTCAAAACACTGGATGATATCAGCAATGTTTTTTGATAATTATTTGTTAACGACAAAATTAAAAAGTTTTACAATAAACCAGAGACTGCAGAAGAAACAATCATTTACCTTCTTCAGTTGATTCTTTTTAATTCTTTCAATAGGAAGAGGTGTGCCATCATGGAAATTGGTAAGAATTACTGCAATGGCTGTAAGAGTTTTGCCCTTTAAAATGTTTTTAAAAAGACAAAAGGTCAGATTCTCAAACCAGCTGACCAATAAACATTACAAAACAAATTTTAAAATCAAGGTACTCAAATACTAAATAAATTCAAGGTCACAGAAATAAAGTGATGATTAAATAGCAAACACACTGACAAAAAGTATTTATTTGATTCAGTTAGGAAATACTTTCTCACAATGTTATTACTAGGAATTATCAAATTATTTACTTTATAAAATACTATACGCAGCTCTAAAAAATGTCATTTTCTTGAATTAAATTTTACATTTAGCCTTTAACTAATAATTTTATCTTGAAGCTACAACTTTTGCTTGCCATGAAATTCAGAGCTAATGTAATTAATAATTCCAGTACGCATGAAATAATCATTTATTAAATCTGATTTCAAGATAATATCAAGACTTGAGTTATAACTTACCAATAAAGCATAAAGAATATTTATGTGTTTTTCTTAAATGGAAAGGCAACTTTTCATTATTTTCTATAGCTGAATGTATAATCAGCAATACAATTTTAAAGCAATGTAAAGCAGCAGCTATTGAAGTATGGCCCACAGGTTTCAGGGGGTCTGAGGGTTCTTTCAACAGTCTGTGTAGTTAAAACTATTTTCATAATATACATAATATTTTCATAAATCTTAACTGAGTCTGAAGCTAATGCTGCAAAAAATAACTCTTTATGCCTTAGCATGAAACAAAGTAACAGTTGACAGCTGCCAGCGTTCACTAGTAACAGAACAAAATTCCAGTTTCACTTTAAGAATATTCTTGATGAAGCAAAACACATTAATTTTATTAAATTTCACCTCTTAAGCACACGTATTTTTAATATTCTGTGTAAAAAGATGGAAAGCATATATAAAATACTTCTGTTGCATACCAACATAGGAAGGTTATCTAGAGAAAAACTACTTTAAGACTGAGTTGTAAGCTTAACTCGCCAGTATGCACCACCACACGTAACACTTTTTTATGCATTGCCAATTTTACTGGAAAGAATGTTATAACAAGTGGCTATTCAAGATCCATTATTTTGCGAAAAATGAGTAGTGAGGCTATCATCTTCAGAAGAAACAACTGACAATATTTGTTGTTAATGGTAAAATATGAGCTTTCAAGCAAAAATCAAAATGCTGGAAAACCTGTATTCGAAATTGAGTATAGCAGCTTCCCAAACTACAAATGTCTTTCTAATAAGATATGTGGTAATATCAAAGAATGCTAAGTCTGTTACTATACTTGGTAGTTCTATTTAACTCAGTGTACTAATATTTTATAAATAAGCATGCCTGGTTTTACAGAATCATGCATTGGTAAAACATCCATTTAATAATGTGCAGCTAAACCAATGAATATTAATGGAACAGAGTATAAAAAGTTTAGTTACATGACTTTTAAATTCTGTATTACAGCTATTAACCTTTATTAAACTAAGTTTTGTTATTCTATCAATGAACATCTAAAAATATTGACAAAGCTTACTAAAATACTACTCCACTTCCCAACTACATATCTGTGTGAGGACTAATTTTCTTTAAAACATTTCAACCAAACACTATCACAACAAAATGAATAAAAAAAGCATCTATGCAAATTAAGCTGCCAATTAGTAGGCCAGACACCAAAGAACTGTAAACCTATAAAACAATGCCATTTTTTACATCAAATATGTTTTTGTTTTGGAAGTTACTTTTCATTTGAAAACATACTATTTTTGGTATCCGAAAGAATTAAACTAGACTACTATCTTACAGCATATACACAAATATGATCTCAAAATGGATTAAAGATCTGAATTTAAGACCAGAAATTATAAAATTCATTTAAAAAAACCTAAGTGGTAAACTCTTTGACATCAATCTCAGCAATGATTTTTTAAATCTGACTCCAAAACAAAAAAAAATCTAAATTAACAAGTAGAACTGTATCAAACTAAAAAAGATTCGGTACAACTAAAATCACCATAAAAATGAAAAAGCAACCTACTGAAAACAAAAAAATTTGCAAATTATCTGATAAGGTGTTAATATCCAAAATAATTCATACAGTTCAACAGCAAAAATGCCAGTCTTAAAAAAGTGGGCAGACGATTTGAAAGACATTTTTCTAAAGAAATAGATGACAAACATACATGAAAAGTTGTTCATCACTCACCACGAAAATGCAAATGAAAAGGAGAATGAGATATAACCTCACATGTATTAGAAGGGCTATTACCAAATAGAAGTAACAAATACTGGTGAGACTATGCAGAAAAGAGAATCCTTGTGCACTGCTGACGAGAATGTAAAGGGTTGCAACCACTGTGGGCAAACAGCATGGAGACACCTCAAAAAAAAATTAAAAACAGGTGCAACCATAATGGAGAGCAGTAAAATTTGATAATGGATATTTCAAATGATCTCATCATCTCATTGCTGAATATTTACCCGAAAACCACAGAAACACTAATTTGAAATATTTACATACATGCATGTATTTATAGATATATATATGTATGTGTGTATACATATATATCTCCCTATGATTACTGCAGCATTATTTATAACAGCCAAGAAATGGAAACAATTTAAGTGCCCAATGACAGGTGAATAGATAAAGATGTGGTATGTATACACAATGAACTAGTCCTAAAAAGATGAAATCCTGATATTTGCAACAATGTGGAAAGAACTAGAAGGGAACATGCTAAATGAAATAAGTCAGAAGAATAAAGACAAATACTGGACAATCTCAGTCATATGTGGACTATAAAGAAACAAAGCAAATGAAGTGACAAAGCGAAACAAACAAAAACTCTTTGATATTGGCAAAACAAGTGAAGTTACCAGAGAGGAAAGGGTGAAGGTTGGGAGCAAGAGGTGGTAGGGGTCCAACAGATGGTGGTGGAAGGCTTGGTAATTTGGTGGTGGGCATACTGAGTTATATATTTGATGAATAGTGAACCTGTACTTCTAAACTTAATATTATTTTGCAAATCAAAGTTACCTCAATAAAAAACAAACATTTTAAATATAGAGCTACTGCATGATCCACCAATTCTACTTCTGAGTGACTTTCCAAAGAAAATGAAAACATTAATTCGAAAACATATGGACTTCCATAATCACTGCAGCATTATTTACTATAACCAAATTAAATGTCCACAATGGGTGAATGGATAAAGAAGTTGTATTATACATATAAATGAAAAATTATTCAGTCTTAAAATGAATGAAATTTTGCTATTTATGACAAGGATGGACCTTGAAGTTATTATGCCTAGTGAATTAAGGCGAAGAAAGACAAATACATGATCTCACTTATATGTGGAACCTAAATAACAAGAACCAAGCAGATTGGTGGCTGTCAGAGGCAGAGGACAGAGAGGTAGGGGATGGAGGTTGGATGTAATAGGTCAAGTAAGTAATGAGGTACAAATTTCCTGTTATAGAATAAATCAATCGCAGGGATGAAAAATACAGCATGGTGACGACATGTAATAATACTTCTTGCATATTTGAAAGTTGCTGAAATTAAATCATAAAATTCTTATCACAAGAAAAAAATTTTGTAATTATGTATGGGGAAGGATGTTAGCTATACTTATGGTGATCATTACACATAATATACACAAATATTAAATCGTGCTACACGTAAAATGAATTTTATATGGCAATTACACTACAATGTTTCAAGATACAATTTATGTTAAAATAAGTTTGAGTTAAAATTTTACTTTTTTTGTTTAATGTCTAATACTATAAACAGTAATAGATATAACCCACAAAAACAAAAGCTCTTTCAGATCCTCAATACTTTTTAAGAGTGTAAAAGGATACTGACAACAAAAAGTATAAAAACTGCTGATGCAGAGAATCTAAATGTGTATCTAATAGTCTGTATTATCACAGTATTTGAAAGAATACAATTTCACATAACACTTTCTTTTTTTCTAAGAAAGCACATGGACAAGCTACTCTGAATTCCAAAAGACATTTACAAACATGTTTATATCACTACTAATTATTTTAATTGTACCATAACCAAACACAATAGCAGCTCAGCATCATTTTTAGTGAAAATCATGAAAAAAATCTGTGTTGTACACTGAAAGCAAAATCTAGTCCAAACTGTTAACCATATATTCCTATCCCTATCTACTTCAAAACCATTTTCTATAAAATCACAGCTACAAAATAAAATTTTATTAACTCAGTAAGAAAATAAAATAATTACCAAACCCATATCATCAGCTAAAATTCCTCCATGAACATTTTCTGGTCGGTCCTTTTCCGAAAAATTTGTTATTGTGTTATAGTATAAGTCGTTCCGATGTTCCCAGAATGGTGGAAGTTCTTTACTGTTTTCCCGTGAAACCATCCAAGCTAGAGCTTGTTTTTGATGTGGAAGCAATGGTGTTTCAATAGCCTATTTAAAAAAAAAGTCATAAACAAAGTAAGTTCTGTAAGTCCTGTCTTTTTCCACATGTAAAATCTGGAAAAGTTATCTTGTGGTTTCAAATTCCATTTTGGTGGTGGACAGGGTATGCCATGTATTTAAGGAAAGGGAAACCTACATATATGGGTTTATATTATTTTGTAAAGCAAAGTTACCTGAATAAATATTAAATTAAAAATAAATTAAATTTCAAGTAATTTTAAACAGAAAATACTGACTAGTACCTCGGCTGGTTCCATTTCATGAGTTTTATCATCTTCTTTTAAATCTTCAAATAATTTGTCAAATTCTGTTTTAAGCTATAACAAAGAGCAACAAGAAACATTATGAAATGAACCAACTAAAATAATTATACTTAATTCAGAGATTTCAAATTAAGTTCATTAGTTGAAAGAGTACAATACCAAAAGGTACATAAATTGAGATTGGTACTTTAGGTTAAGAGGCAAATGTGTTATGATTCAGAAGATACAGAATAGAGTTCTAAGTTCAAGGTTTCAGTTATAGCTCACTCTGTCACAAATAAATCAATATATAAGTTTGGGCAAGATACTGAGTCTTTATGACCCTTTGTCTTATTCCTATAAAATGCAAGAGATTAACTACATTTAAATGTCTCTAAAGTTCCTTTTTCCATTAAAATTCTGTGATTCTTTTAATTGTATTTAACCATTTTGGTAGATCCTACTAAGTACATTTTACTTTTCCCAAATCAATAATATTTCACTTATTATCACGGCAATAAAGAACTTGCTATGTGCTATATAAATTAGGCTGATTTCAATCTTATGTTAATTATTTCTTTAAATTGATATAGTCTAATTATATACATGACCAACTATATATCCAATTACTACAACATGTCATAATTAGCTTTGTAAATTAGCACATGAATACATTATTAGAGTCAGGTAATATAAAACCAAGCCTAAAAAGTTACGGAAGGTTACTAGATTTGCCCACCAGACAGACGTTCAAGTCATTTTAACAATATGCAGGGAAAATAAAACAACTAAATTAAAATAACACTGATGGGTAGAAACAAAATTTTTGATGTAATTTATAGAGTGATCTGCGCTAGTTTATTTTCATATTCTTTTATTTTTTAACTAACTCAGCACAATAGTACCTGGATTACAAATTGGACAAAGTAAAAACTATACTAGTGCCAAAGATATGGAATTATTTTAGCAATGCATTTGCTGAAAGGAGTAAATGTGAAGCTTCAATCTGTTTTTACATTGCTATCTGGATATTTAAAAAATTTCAAATAATACGAAAGTATCAAAGCATACTAAATTACTCCATGCATAGAAAGCCTTCTAAATGTTTTAATGTCTGTGTGTGCACGAATATATTCTTTACTAATGTTTTTTATGAAAATGTTTGCAATATATGTTGTATTTAGTCTATGTGTTTCATAATTTAACAACACATCCGAAGATGACTAATACCAGGCACACGCATTATTTATCAAATTCTTTTCAATATCAGTTTTCAACATTTAAAAGTCACTTTCTGATTACAAAATGAAAGAACACCTGTTCCGTTGTCATCTGTACAGCAGCATGAACTGGCATACTATAGCTTGGTCCAGCTCTTCCAGAGCCCCAACCACTTTCCAAACTGAATCCTAAAGCTAAATTACAAAATAAAAAGAAAATCATCAAAAGAAATAGTTATCTTTTAGTAAGTAGTTTTTAAAACTTGTAAAATAAACTGTATACATGCAACCTCCTATAAATCTATAGTTATTTCAAAATAGAGGGGGGAAAAAAATCAGGATTCCTCCTTAAAAAAGCTGTGACTTGGAATCTTTAACACAAATTAGTTTAGCTAACCAAACTCCAAGTATTACTTAAGAGAATAAATGTTTTACAACTCTGCATCTTACAAAATCAATATAATTCTAAGTTAAATTCTAAACTTACTTTTTGGTGCAGGACCCAATTTAAATCCATGTTTCTTCAACTGATCTAAAACTGCTTTTCTATTTTCTTCTTTTCCCCAAAAAGTCATATGCAGAGGCATGGTAAAAGCATTATTTGCACCAAAAGGAACTACCCTATTATGCATAAGGAGGAAAAAATGGGAAATTAGAAGTTTTTTTTTCATACCCATTAAGAATCTTAAAATATTCTAAGTGTTACATTCAAATATAGTAGGAAATAAAACAGAAAGGAACAAGTTGGATATACTAGAAAGAGGAAAAAGACAGGGAATAGGAACAACAATAAGAGAGGTCTTTAAGAGAACAGAATGCTACTGAAACAGAAGTTAGAATAAAATAGTAGCTAACTACAAGGATAGCCTACAACCAAGATAGAAAGATAGGTAAAATGGTAAGATTAATAACAACTGAGATGTTAGAGCTTTTACTAGTAAGAACCACTGAAGGTAGCAATCTATTCTAGGAGAATGGGGAATGATTTTCATTTCTGACCCAGGATTTACTAACGGTTTGTTTACTCTCGGTTTTGTGAAAAACTTAATAAACTAAGAAAGGAAGAAAAAGTAAAGTGAGAAGTCTCAGTTGAGTGTTTGTCTTCCAAACACACCTTTTCATATCCTAAATATTTCATACTTAAATTGGTATCAAAAACAAACTAAAAGGAAAAAAAGGTAACCAAGAAGATTGGTACTTTAAAAAATGAAAAAGAAAAAAAGGAAGAGGTGGCAGTACTAGAAGTGCATGGCCTGGCTAAAGCCAACAGTGACTCAGCAGTTCCAGTCAACTAATGTCCTGTAGATGTGAGGATTCAGCAATACCAGATCTCCTATTTGGCAAGAGAAATCTTCATAAATAATGTTTACATTTAGGGAAGAATTGACTAGTATAAAATGTAGAATATTCAGATATTCAAATATTAGAAATAAATGAAAAAAATTTTAACACTCTCAGGCAAAATGAAACTCACCTACATCTGATCACAGGCTAACACTTTACAATCCCTGATTTAAACACTTCCAAACATTCAAATCTATGTACTAAAAGGTTTGGATTCCTAATATTTGAACCAAAGTATATTTTTCTTCATAGTAATAATTCGATAGGTAAGTGAGGAAACAGCTAATTTGACTGCTAGAATTGTGAAGTGAAGACAGATGAGAGGAGAATTAAAACATTTATTCATCACATACTAAAGCCATAACGCTAAATATTGCCAGGGTAACTACAGACTCTAGCAAATTCAAAGATCACTACAACTCACAATCACTAAATAAAACTGACACTACATTACCCTTCGATTTGCGCCAATTTGTTGTCCATGATATAGGCCAAAGCAGCTGCAAGATCCTTCTTTAAATGGCCAACCTGATTTCCGTTCACATTGTTCACTTTAATTGCATTCTTATCATAGGAGTTATCTGGCTCTCGTTGCAATGCAACCATTTCATTATTATTAACCTAACAAAGACAATGAGCAAAATACATTATAAGTAATAAATATGCAATAGCTTTCTTCATAATACTTTTTATTTGATATTTCCATTCATTTTTAATGTTTTTTGAATAACAATGCATGTAAGAAATAAATAACCACTGAATTCACATAAATTTCTATAGACTACTAAAGATTATATTTTATGAATTATACTATTTTTCTAATTTACATTCATTGGGAAGTCAATACTTGATATCTTAAAGATACAATTAAAATTAAGTAAGTTCACACTAGCTAAAGTTTTCAACATCCTATCTTCTGAAAAAACAGAATCTTTATTAAGTGCCTAATGCAAGCCAAACATTGTTCTACGTACAGAAAGTCTTCAGTTAACATTGTCAATAGATTCTTTGAAATAACAGCAAGCAAATCAAAGTATATGAAAGCAAGTATTCAAATAACATGATTTGCTCAACATAGGCCTAGACTGATTTTTTATCATTGATATAATAATGAAATGATATTAAATAAAACATACTTGAGCACCTGCTATATATTATATAGACTGACTTTAGAAATCTTCACAACCCTACTGGTAGATGCTATCATCCCTATTTTACAGATGAAGAGACTAAAAGCACAGAAATGTTCATTTGTCTCAGTTCACAAAGGTAGTAAGTAGCAAAGCTAAAATAGAAATCTAGGCAGTCTGGTTCCTAAGTCTGGATTTTCCAGATTCCAAAAGGGCAAAAAGGCATTAACTATATGCTAAAATGGAGCCGGAGTTAGAAAAGACACCCAGTCTTCAACGAATGCCATTCTGCTTTCACTTGACTAAAGCCTGCCTGGGAGTGATATCACTGAAAATAAAGATTATGAATTTCAAAAAAAATTCCCTCCTACATAAAAATAATGAAAAACCTGGCAGAAATTGTCAGAATAAAAGTTTTCAGTATTCTGACAATTAACCAATGGACTACAGAAATAGAAGCAAGTTAATTCAAGAAAAAAATAGTGAATATCAGTGCCTTAATCCTACCTTTGACTTTCAGCCACACATTAACCTTTGAAAATATTAGCCTGCTGGGATTCTTGATGTGGCCTAGCAGTTATCAGAGGGAACACAATGAAGTAGAATCTTTCAAAGATTCATCTCAAAGAATTGTCATTATCTGACCTATATGTGATAAGTTTCCTAAAGAACCCCACTTGCAAAGCTGCTTCTGACCTCTGAGCTCACCTAATACAAAAAGCCTTCTTCCTTGGGTGGATGTTTGTCAAAAATAATTTTATAGGCAGTGGGTAACAACTGGGCAAATAATATATTTAACAGGAGGTTTAAAGGAAAAAACTGGTAAATAAGATGGCCATAGGGCTTTGAAAAGCTCTAACATATTCCTGGAAATCTAGAAGGCTATATGCAAGCACTGGGCTATATGTATTCCCAGAGCTGTGCATATGCTCACTCATGGCCTACGAAGGGCCTAAGCTCTAGTTAATAGTTGAGGTTCTGAACAAGAAGTGAAAACTAAGGCAGAGTTGTCCAAGTACCTAGCTAAATATTGAAAAAGTGCCCCCAGATGCATACAGAGTCTCTCCGTAAAGACAAGGAGATTTTACTGGTTCCAGTACAATCATTAGCTGGCTTCAAAGCAAACCAAATTATAAAAGCGGCTACACACAACAAAGAATGGATTTTACAGGGTTAATTCAGAAAGTCCTGAATGAACAACAAATGCCAAGAAACAATACAAGGGAGCAGGGAGAATCTGATTTTTAGGGGCGCCTGATTATTTTAAATGTCCAGTTTTCAACACCTAAAAAATGCTAAAAAAGAAAACCCAAAAACCAAAAACTATGGTAAACATGGTAAAAAGCAATCAATATCAAATGTCCCTAAGGAAACTAAGATATTTGACCTATACTTAACCAATTTTAACCTGAATGTTTAAAGATCTAAAGTAAGTCATATCTAAAGAACTAAAGAAAAGCAAAAGAACTATGTCTCACCATAGAATTTCTAGAGTTAAAACGTACAATAACTCAAGTATAAAATTCTCTAGAGAGGTGCAAAAGCAGACAGAAGTACACAGAAGACAGAATCTGAACATAGGTCAAATGAGATTATAGGATCTGAACAGAAACAAAAAAAGAATGAAAAAGCTTAAATAGGCCTCAGAGACCTGTGGAACAACAGTAAAAATAACATAAACTTCATGAGAGACTAAAAAGAGGAAAATAAAAAGAATATTTGGATAAGTAACAATTGAAAACTTAGAAATTTGATGATAAACAACAATCTACATTATCAACAAACTCCAAGTAAAATAAACTCAAAGACACTGAAGTCTAGACACATCTTAAACTGTGGAAGAATCTTGACAGCAAAAAAAGAACTCATTACATACGGGGGACCCTCAATAAGATTAACTTCTGATTTTGCATGAGAAATCATGATCTCAGAAGCCATATCACATTAACTTTACAAGTGCCAAAAGAAAACAAATTCAACCAAGAATTCTGTATCTGGAAAAACTATCCTTCAGAAAAGACATTACCAGGTAAAAACAGAATTTATCACTAGCAGACCTGCTCTGTAAGAATTAAAAAGAAATCTTAAGGCTGAAACCCAAGAACACTAGACATTAATTTAAATGTACATAAGGAAATACAGAGTACAAGATAAGCTATTTCACAGGCAGATATAAAAATATTTTGGTTGTAACTTTTCTGTTTAAAAGGACATGAAACAATCATAATAATCATAGGATGAGCACATAAGGTATAAAAGGATGTAATTTGTATAACAGCACAAAGGAGTGGAGAAGTAGAGAATGGAATTTATCTATAATAGCATACAAGACTTTTGTACACTACTGAAATCACACTGGTACTAATCGAGATTCTTATAAATTAAGACGTTAATTAAAATTCCCCAGGGCAACTAAGAAAACAATTTAAATACATATAATTAAAAATGACTAGTGAATTAAATTCGTACACTGGAAAATAATTTATTTTACACAAAAGAAGGCAGTAATGGAAGCCAAACCTAAGGGTCACATATTATAGGATTACATTTAGACAAAATGTCTACAGAGTAGGTAAATCAATAAAAACAAAAAGCAAATTAGTGGATCCCAAGGGTTAAAGCAAGGGAGTAACAGGGAGTGATTACTAATGGGCCTTGGCTTCTTTCTGGAGTGATAAAATGTTCTGGAACAAGACAGTTAGGATGTACAACTTTGTGAATGTCTAAAAATAATTCAAATGCACACTTTAAAATGATGAATTTTTAGTAAGTGAATTCTCATTTTTTTCAATTGCCTTAAAAAAAACACACACAGGAAAGCTGCTTTAAGTTTCTTCCAGCATTGTCAAACTAACTGAAGAGACTATGATCTGAACTAACCAGATTACCAAGATATTTCTCTCTAATACTTAGGAAATTTTCTGAGGAAGTTCTGTTCTCTCCCAGACCAGTTCCCTTCTGCCTCTGCCTACAGGATAATTTATGCAAATCCCAGAAAAATATATAACCCCCAAAAAGGAAGGCATCCAAACAGAAAGAACGCCAACTGCATGGGAGAAGATACTTACATATCATACATCCAATAAGCATTTAACATAAAAGAACTCATACAACTCAACAACAAAAACAAACCAAATTCAAAAATCGATCTGAATAGACACTTCTCCAAAGACAGACATATGGCCAACAGGTACATGAAAAGATGCTCCTTCCACATCTTGTTTTTATGGAAAAGCAAATCAAAATCACAATGAGATATTACCTTACACCTATGAGAATAGCCTATATAAAAAAAACTAGAAACACATATAAGATGTAAAGAGAGGAAACCCTCTACACTGTTGGAAAAAAAATGTAAATTAGTACAGTCATTCTGGAAAACAGAACGGAGGTTCCCCAAAAAGTTAAAAATAGGTGACAAAGGAGGCTAAGACAGCTGGGGTGTGGACCACGTAAAACCCAAGAATTCAGGGTTATAAGTTGGGGTGCAGTGTGGGGAGACAGAGGTGACCAAAACAAGCAAAAAAACAAAAGTACTTCTTCCTCCTTTCCCTTTCTTCCTTTAAAAAAAGAAATTTTTTAAACAGAACTACTGTATGATCCTGAAATTCCACTTCCTAGTATCTATCTAAAGAATATGAAGCTACAAATTCAGAAAGATATATAAAGCTGTATATTCATTATAGCATTATTTACAGTAGTCAAGAAATGGAAACAATCAAGCGTCCATCTACATATAACTAGACAGTGGTGGCTCGGGTGCCAAGTCAGCAACTGGTACATGAGCACTATAAAGCCCAAGGACTTGGATTAATGACCCAAGTCAGAATAACCAAAACTAAATAAAAGTGCTTCCTCCTCCTTCTCCTTCCTCTCTGCTAAAAAATTCTTCCTACTCTCCTGTCCTTCCTCTATTTAAAAAAAAAAAAAAGTACACAGGTCAAAATGTTGAACTATAAAAACAAAGAAAACCTGGTCCAGGCAGCAAGACAAAAATGAACATATTAAAAACCAAGATTAAGACAACAAAAAGACAGAACTAGAAGTAATTATTTTTAAAATAAAAAGAAATAATCAACTTTATTATAAAAGACATTAATGGTTCAAGAAACAAAAAAAATTAGCCATGGCTTACCAAAGACACATCCCTTTTTAATGTTAAAAATAAACAATGTCAATATTATTTAACAAACTTTAGTAGACACAGCTCATGAAATCTTTGAAGAACATGTGAACCTGACCCCACCTGGTGGCTTAGATGGCTATGGTACAGCTGTGGACCTAGGTTCAAGACCCAGAGTCAGGAGAAGGAAAACAAAGAAAAGAAACATGAACCTAACAAAATATAAAAATCAACTATCAAAGAAAAATAATAATCATAAAAAAAAAAAACAAAGTTACTTGAAAAGATGAAACAGCTATATCTCAATCAAGGTTAACCAATAAAAAACAGACATGAAAACATTAACACAGAATAGAAACAGGAATATAAACATACACTTAAAATACTTTTCAGTATAAGTGATTTCTATGTATAGCTGTGGGGTAAAAAATTTAAAAATCTTAGTGAAATGGATGCTTCTCTTTAAAAATATAAATTGCCAAAACTGCCTCAAGAAGTATCTGAATTATACTGTTTGAATAAAACTAGATTTTAAAAAGTACATACTGTGTGATTCAATGTATATGAAGCTCTAAAACAGAATAAACTTATCTACAGAGATAGAAATCAGACGTGGATTTTAAGATATGTACAGAGGAATAACTCTAAGAGGAGACAAGGGAACTTTCAGGGATAATGGAAATTATCCATATCTTGAATGGAATGATGATTATCTACTATGCATCTTTGCCAAAATTCTTGGAATCACACACTTAAAATGTGTTTTATCATATGTAAAACACATTTTAATAACACTAAAAAGGGTTGAAAATGATAAAGATAAATGCTATAATTTTTATGACAGTATTTTTTTCCTAAGTGACCAATTCCAAAGTGTCTATCAAGAAAATTAAAAGTACAATAAAGATTTGTATTAATATGAAAAGACATTCATAATGTTTTACTTAGAGAAAAAAATGTTGATCATTGTAATAAGCATAATATTTTCATTAAAATGTATGATTATAATTTACATGTATAAATGTTAATATAGTAAAGCACAGAAGACAATAAAATGAATAAGTTATGACTCTGGATGACAGACTTTGGTAGATTTAATTCTTTTTCTTTGAGCATTTTAAAGTAATAAATATGTGCTACTTAAATACAAATTACACATTTTGAAAAATAAAAAGCTGATTACTTTTAATCAGCTGACCACATTTTTAAAAGCTTTTCAGTATCATTAAAAATATTCTTAAGATCAACAAATAACAATTGTTCTAGGATCAATAATAACCACAATCTAATATTTCACTATGGCTTAAAATCATTTAAAAATATAAATTTTTATTTTTTTAATCCCCAGCCCTGGGTCTCAAACCCAGGTTCTAAGCTTTATGTGGCCTGAATCCTAGCTGTCTTAGCTTCCTGAGTCACAAGGGTGTGCCCCAATATAAAATTCTTCGAAGTAGCACAAAAAATAGGAAAGCTAAGAAATGAGTATAACAGCTAGAGAACAGATAGATATGAAATAAAAACTGATCAATTTAAAAAAAAATTTTAATGAAAAAACATCAGAACTGAAGACTAATGTAGAACTGAATTTGTGGAAAATATGGCAAGAGAAATAAATGATAAAAAACTGAAAAATGAAAAATTATGATAAATGGAATTCAAAGGAAACGATAGGCATATAATATGGCACACATACAGAAAGAATATCTAATATGTGGAGAACAGAATGGAGTCCAAGAAAAAACAAGCTTTGAACAAAGAAAAGATTTATAACTATCATATAAGAAAAGTATCTGAAATACAAGAAAACAAATTACAGATCAACACTAAAACATACCCTAATGAAACTATTAAACTTTCAAAATCAGAAAAAATATGCTGGCACGCCTAGGTGTAGTGGTTAGGTCAACCGCCTCTGGAGGAGCACAGTCCACATACACTCCAAGATACCAGGCTCTGGTCCTAGGTCCAGGGGATTCAACCATGATGAACTAACAACAAATGTTTCTTCCTTTTCTCTCTTCCTGTCTGCTCGCCTACTCACCTTTGTTCTTACCTCCACCTTTCCTTAAAAAAAAAATTTTTTTAAACAAACTTTTGTTTTCCAGGCAAAAAGAAATCCAATTCATTTATATGGAAAAATTATTTTGGCATCAGAATTCTCATAAGCAACATTTTATACATCAAGGCTTTTATATTCAAACCGTACTCCAAGTATGAAAAAACATCATGATTATGAACATAAAAACTTGGGAAATACTGTTTCTTCCTAAAGAATGTCATAGACAACATATTTCAATACATTTCAAACAATCACAAAATGATCTTGAGTTCCAATAAAAAGAAAAAATGGGGAACTGAAAGACTATACAAATTTAGAGCATGGAATTCTTTTCAAAAAATCTTCCGTATGCATCAAACAACCAAAAAATGACTTGAAAATCTTCAACATGATAATAGAAGAAAAAGAAGTGATAAATCCAGAACTTTCTACAGAACAGATGTAGTTTCTGCAACAAATCAATGAAATGAAAAATTGGGGGGGGGGGGGCTATGAAATGTACCAACCAAAAGCAATATATGAATAACTTAATTTTGATCCTAATTCAAAAAAGTGAACTATAAACAGACGATTTTAAACAAGGGCTATGTTAAGGGATAGAAGAGAAGAAAGCAAAGGATTTGGAAGCCATTTTGCAAACACATATACAGTATATCAAGGCTTTTGGGGTAAATCATTCAACCTCCCTGAACCTCAGTTCTTCAATTAAAGAAATGGGATTAATAGATATCCTCTCTACCAGAGTTATTCCAGTAATCAAATGAAACTGTGCAAGAAAAAGTGCTTTTGATCTTATATGATATAAATATAAACTAATATTATTTTAAGTAGTTCATGCATGTTAAATAGTAACTGCAGATAGCATTTACTAATTCTTATTTTTCTAGGTTAATACCATAAATATATCACACTTTACTTATTATCTAATGTTACACTCACAACTCCTGTGTAATAGCGTAGTCCAACTACATGACCTCTCAAAGTTCCAAATAAAACTGAATCTAGTTCTTCATCACTAGTTAGGAAGTCGTCTGGAGGGATAATATCTTGAAACTCAAAACGGGGAAAGAAAGTTGGATATGAAAGGCGTGGAAAATTTCCATGGACTCCATACTGGACAGTTTGCAAGTACTTCCAAACAGGATCTCTATTAAAAAAAAAAAAAAATAGCACAGATATTTAACCAAGTATTTAAGTCAGTATTCAACTAAGCATCTCTCAAATTGCATGCCATATTTGTAGGCCAACTGTATACTCAGTTTATTTCAACAAATGAAATCCTATGTGAGAACAACCATAAAGCGATCGTTACTCTAGTTGAAGTAGGTATTAAAGTGAGTGGGAGGTTTCCAGGAACTCTACTTGTTCTACTTGTTTCTTGGACCACCCTCCCAAAACCCCCACACTCCCTCCACCCCCACTAACCCCTCAACCTCGGGATAGTCAAAATGCTATAACTTCATAAGGGGTCAAAAATCTCTTCCCTAATGACAACCATCTATTTAAGATGAAATATATGTGGACCTATGTAGCTATAATTAGGTGCCAAATTTTCAAGAGAATGGGCCAGAAGAGACTTGCTAATATAGAACTATTATTACGACATATACAGAAGGTTTTTATATTGAGAGATAATACATCCAGAATCCATTACTTTA
Organism: Solenodon paradoxus; assembly: GCA_004363575.1. NCBI lineage: Eukaryota > Metazoa > Chordata > Mammalia > Eulipotyphla > Solenodontidae > Solenodon > Solenodon paradoxus. Next base: position 114,505 of record RJWH01002233.1, read on the forward strand.
ACTCATTCCTAACAAACTCCTTACTTTATTCAGGTGGCCAATTCATGCCTCCACCTCAATCCCCTTAGGTAACTGTTTCAAGGCAGGCACAATGTGGACAATGATGGTAAGGGGAAGTCTGTTACGGGGGGCTTCCGGAATTCCCCACTCTCCTAAGAACTCAGAGTCGTATCGCCGCGCGTTTTCCCTGTACGTCGCGCAGACGTCTTTTGGCTTCTTTGCAAATATTTGCACGTCTGATCACGCACACAAACCATGAGCCACTTGAGGACCAGGCTGTCGTCCTCAGCCCTTTACTCCTAGAACAATACCTAGTGGACAGTGGGTCTCTAGTGGGTGTTTTGTCGAATTAAATACAGGCCGAGATCCTGGCTAAAGGTGAAGCTTTGCGTACCAGACCCCACTCCCCACCCCCCGCCCCCAGATCGTGACAGAGTCCCCAAGGCCCTGGCACGAGACTTCTGAAGAGCCTCCCCTTGCCAGCCAAGACTATGCGGTCATTTCTCTCGCGGCCATAGGAGCCACCAGCAGCGCTAATACAAGAGACACAAATAGCACAGGAAACGCGAAGGGACCGCAGGGAAGGTCAGGTTCATCTCGGGTCGCCGCCAGGCCGTTACCTCAAGAGTCCCACCCCCCTGCTCCCTTCACCTCTTGAACATCCAGGACATGGCGCTGAGCGGGGTGATGAGAGAAGTCTTTGGCGCCCCGGTTAGTTCTCGAGACGCTTCGACACGTCTCTATCCAGGCCCTGCAGCCGAGAATTAGCGGTCAGGCTCGGAGCACAGAAGAAAAAGCGACTATTAGAAGGGAAGACGCAGCGAGTCTCGTCAGACCCGGACGCCGTCTCCTTCTAGCAACAATCTGCGAGACCAGTGACGCTTGGTGATTGACACAAAGCCCGTTCAATCGCGAGAAGAGAGCTACGGAGACCAGCCAATGAGAGCACGGAAGGGAGGGAAACTCCGCCCCGCGCTGCGATTCAAAGGCTGCGGGGGGTCCCCGGCTGCAGGGGCGGTTCCATCCGGGTTCTTCCCCGCCCCCAAGGCGGGCGCGCGGGAAAGCCACGCGGCCCCGCGGTGTTTGCGGTGCGGGTGTTTTCGGTTTGAGTCTGTGCCTCAGAGGAGGAAAACGTTCCTCTCCGTATTTTCCCCCAAGCCTGAAGCGTCAGTCCCGTTCTTCGGCTTTTACCTCATCCTGCCTCCTCATTTTCACATCTTATGTAATAGGGTCTTCCATTGGAAAAGCTCCACCATTCAGGAACCCTTGTGCTACCAGGGACGCCCTCCTTCAGATCCTGTCGTGAACCTCGGATAGTTGACTTCAAATGATTCATTTTCAGTCTCGCTAGAGTCTGTGACACACACCAGTTCTGAAGTGTTTAATTAAAATTAAGATTTGCCGAGGCCCCTTTTATCTCTTTTTTAAAGGAAAATTTTCTTTTGTTACAACAAAGCCGTAAGATGTGATAGTTTAGTGATTACTGGAGGGGATGGGCGGGATCGACTGACCCTGAGGGAAGATGTTTGTTTTCCTAGATGAACTCAAGAGGCGGTCCCTTAGAGGGCTTTGCGGGACAGTCCAAGGAGACTCAGGAGAACTCAGTTTGGGGTCGGTAGATTAATGAGTGGTCTACAACGGGTTCAGCGGACCTTTTAATAGTGCAGCAGCTAACTTCAGGGGAGGAAGCTGGTGATGGTGCTGAACCCACGTAGGTTCAGTGTAACTGTCCAAAGAGAATGTGTTGCATCAAAGAGGAAATGTGGTCAGTATTGACATCTACCCTTTACCTGGCAGACCACTTCACACTTCCATCAACGGAGTGTGGTCAATGAAACAGGTTTTCAAGGGACATTTCTTCATTCTCCTGAATGACTTTAAACACAAGCCAGCAAGTGAAAAAAAAAGAAAACAAATTTGCAGCTATTTATTATTTCATTTCACTAATGTTGATGAGAAAGATGACTTGTATTTCAAGTTATTTTCATTATTTTACTTTCTTCCTGAAGGATTAGGAGGCTAATGGCAATACAGTTCAATTTGAGAGTGCCAGATTCCAAGACAGTTCTTGGAAAACCTTGCAGAATATGCCCAGGTTGAAAAATGTGTGCAAAAATTAATGAAATCATGCTCAGATAAAATTCCAAATCTAAAAATACAGGTAAATTTGACTCTTTCTAGACTTAACACCAATGAATAATATTACTGTCCCATCATTGGAGAATGCAGATTCAATGAATTGGTTGCTAGTTCAGATTAATATTTTTGTCCATCCTGTCCCTATGTAACATCTGATTTTTAGCAAGTGAACTTGAACACTCAATTATTTTTTATTTTTATTTTTAAAAATAAAGTGCAAGGTGCAACCCGTGACTCAGCAGCTAAGGTTCAGGACAAGTAAAGCCCAAGAACCATGGTTCATGGCTTTGGGGAGCAACGTTGGGCTGTGGGGGGAAGGACAACATGACAATCAAAATGATGAATAAAAATGCTTCCTCCTTTCCCTGCCTGCCTGCCTTCATTTTGCCTTTCTTCCTCTTAAAACAAAATTTAAATAAACTGCAGTTTGTACCAGTTACATTAAAACATGTAAGTTACAAATTCAGAGCTATCACACTCATAATGTCTGAAAAAAGAGGAATGATAGAGTGGATTGTTGAAATTTACTATGACATTGGTACTAGGACATTGAAATTTACTATGCTAGAGTTTGTATTTTAAGTGCAATAGAAAATCACTGAGTGTTTTAAGCAGAAGAATGAAAATCTAAATTAGACTTTAAAAAACTACCTGGCAAATCTATGGAGAATGGATTACAGGGAATAAGCACAAAAGCAGACACTAATTAATTGATAATAGGAAACTATTGTGCACATGTAAGAAATGATGACTGTTTGGACTGGGAAAGTGATGAAGTGAAGACAATCAACTGGATTTGCTTATGAAGGTATATATGACTGCTAAGGAAAGAGGAGTAAAAGATTCTTGTAGCCTCCCCACTCCCAGTCGTAAGGTTTTTCTTATCCTCTCCCTTATATGCAAATTAATCATGTCACTCCTCTGATGCCACAAGCATGAAATTAAAAAATGGCTTGTGTAGTTCTTTGTGATCTGTCCCCTACCTCTCCTACTCCTGTAAGTTTTCCACCCACCCTGCTTATAAATGGCCTTCACTAGCTCCTCTAAAAAGTGACTTTTCACAGAACCATAAGGCCATTCTCAGATTCAACAAAATTAAGAATGCTTGGGTATCTTCTAATAACTAGTTCATAATTAAATTTTGCCACTGTCTCAGAAAAAAAAATGTTCCTTTGTAGTTTGTTGAAAGAGAATTTTGAAGCCTGTGGTAAAGAAAGTAACTAAGAATCTGAACTTCAAAAGTCTAACTTCAATGTAAAAATATACAAGTATATGTCATAACAGACTCTGGGAGAATTTTGATGCTATAAGTTGCCAAAAAGAAGCTGAGTTTATTTTGTCTCTTTAATCCAAAAGGAAATTAAGACAAAGTTTAGTGGAAGAGGAAAAATTTTCACGAATGATGTAGGAGAGTTCATAGAGTAAATCTCTTAAAGTGAATTTTAAGGGACAGGGCCAGGAATGCCATCATTCTGGGCCAAGCGCCACAATGGAGAGATAACAGACAACCTACCAAAGTTTCTGGAGTTTCCGTAAGAAAAGGAAGTTGTGTCTCATTTTTCAGCGAATATGCTCAAGATTCTACAGATATAGAGAAAGTCTCAGAGACCTGAAATGTACCAGGATAGAAAGGAGTAAGGGTTAATGAGGTGGCTTTATGTAGGAGCCCAAGGACAGCCTTTCAAAATCCTGCAGTCCCAGTGATTTTCCAGCACTGCAAAGACTGGAACTTTTCAAAAGATTATGGTTCTAGCAAGCAGGAGAAGGAGGCTGTGTCTAAAGATCAGGCAGAATGAGTTCTATATCGTCAGTGGGTGCCTGCAGAAGACAGTGTGCAAACATAAGCCCTATGAAGAGTAAGAAAAGGGGGATTGACTTTGAAACTTGAATTTAATTGACTTTAAATCTTAAAATGATTGAACTATCTCAAAATGACTATATTTGCTTACCTCCCACGAGACATATCTATGGTTTAAGAAAAACTAAGTTCAAATAAATACCAAGTTTTATCTTTGCAAACATAGTGATTTACATTTGTACATGCTATACATCTATATACACACTCATCTCAATGAATTTACATCTAGATACTTATAGCAGATACCTCTAGGTAGTTGAATTAGGGGATTTTTGTTTTCTTTGTGCTTACATGAATGTAAAATGAATTCATTAAACATGTAATGCATTTTTGCTATAAAAATAATAAAAGATATAAAGTACATTGTAAAATATTATGAATATTTTTAATTTTGTTATTAGCTAATTTTATACTTACTGAAAAGTTGCAAAATTACTACAAAAAGTTTCCTTATATTTTTATCCCATTTATTTTAACAGCATACATAATCACATATATACATACATAATACAATGATCAAAATCAGGAAATTAACATTAATACAATATTATTTCTGTACCAGTAAAAATAATAATAATAATAATAATAATAATAATAATAATAATAATAATAATCAAAGAAGACAAGACAGGAAATGACAAAAAATAAAAATCTTTTGTAAGTCAGTTATTTACTACTAGCATTTTCTTACTTGTAATCAGGACCACTATGAATTCTGGGGCAGATTTTTGAATACAATCACAGCTGATAAGGCAGGGGAGGTAGTGTAAAATGAATGCCAAGTAACACTCTTATTAATTAAATAATAAAATGAATATCAAGTGCCTGCCTTAAAGTATGTACTCAATAAATTCTCTTATTTTCATTACTATTACTGTAACAGGATTATTTTCTAATAATTCTCCAGCACTTAACAGGAATATAGTTGATTCAGGCTGATTTCATGGAGCTCATCGGGATTGTTTGCAGAAGCCAGTCATTTTCCCAGGTGTGTGTCCTTGAAACAGACTGAAATGTTTCAAGAACCAGGAGACACTATGATCCCAACTCCTACTCTGAGAAATCTGTGTCCAGATTACACAGGCCTGTCCCAGGAGATAATGTTTCCTCCTCTTTCAGACCTTGGCTCACTAAATATTCCCATCTGGCACAAGGCCAGAGATGCAGAAGCATCATGCCTGTCAGAGATTTGCACGCACCCTTTGCTTTCTGCCCAGGATGTATTTCCCAGCTTCAGAAAATCACCATTCTGAGCTATAGAATTATTTAGTGTTTCTGTGTCTTAGACAAAGTCTTTTTAATTTTAATGAATACTGCAAAGATTGGTGAGTATTTTTTGGTGCTTCCTTTAATGGCTAGAAAAGTAAAAGATTGAAACTTCAACTCTAAAAGCATTTTTGGTATCAAGCACAATTTTTTTTTTTTTAGTGTGAGATACTATATTATAAGGGTAAATCAGTGTTTGGTTATCATCAGCATTCAGTTGCTGCTTACAACTGTACTAACCCTAAAATTAAAGTTCAACTTGCCCTCTCAATTATTCCTTTAGAAATCTTTAGAATACTCAAAAAAAATCAAACATATTTCTGAAATTTGAAGAAAAAGAGAAAACATTTGAATAGATGTTTAGAGAAATTTAATCTCCTGATCTAATAGAATTAGACATTTCAAAAGACACATGTTCATAGACAGATTAAATTTAAGGTCAAGATAAAATCACATTCAGCTTTAATTGCTAATTTTGTGATATTTGCAAAAAAATTTCTGCTTCTCAAATATGTTGAGGAAGGTATTGAACCAAAAAGAGAGAAGGTGGAGTATAGCCCGAACGCTTCTGACATATTCAGCATACTAAAAGTCAACACAGATGACTGTCAATTTTAAGTCAGAAATATCAGTTTATCAGGAACCATCAGTAGTTTGTTACATTATAAATGTAGCGGAAAAAATAATTTAAAGGACATGGCATATGTTTTTACCCATAAAATCAATGTAAAAGTTTTTAAAGGTTGAGAAACACAGCTAGCCTGGTGTTTTAAGGGGAGCGCTTTCAGATGTTCCTGGTAAAAGATAAAACACTATTCACTTGTTAAAAATGGCTATTTATTTGAAAGAAAATGCAAATTTAGGAGAGAAATGGCCATAAATGATACATGTATTTTTTGTAAAGTTTTACTAACTACCAAAGAGAATAGGTCTTAATCTTTTCCTAAAAATCTCTTTATTATTTAAAGATCCTCTAACAATTACTTAGGCTTACTCAGGTTTTTAATCAAGAATTTCTAATTAGCTTTAACAAACTTTATTTTCAATACAAATACTTTTTAAAAAGCTCTGATAAGCCTATACATTTAACTGAGGGAATAGGTTTAATTTTTTTACACCAAAAATGGGTGAATAAATTCCCAGCCTCAAGCTGGGAATTATAGAAGTCTATGTGCCACACAGTATATATACACAGAAAACAAAAATAAATACCTATGACCATTAAGTAGTATAAAAGATGTGTAACAAATATTCTCTAAATATAAAAGAGAAAACAGTGCATGTCTTGTGTGGGCTTATAAAGCAGCAAGGTACACAAAAGTACAAACCACTAAACTGCAAGGGAGGTGAAAAAAAAGTGGAGTAATAAAGAAAAAGTATTGTTCTCTGGAAACTAGGAAAAAGGTGTTCAGAAGTTTCATGGCCTTGGAAGCAACCAAGTTATGGGGGGATAATGAATGACTCTTAATGTGTGTGTGGAGGAGTCTTCAAAGATAGAGAAAAAGGCATCAAATCATAAGAAGGCAACGCACTTTAAATGATGGAGTATTTGGGGGAAAAGGATGACTATTCAGAGACTGTACAAAATAAAGAAGTGAATATTTTATCCAACTAAAGCCAGAAAAAAAATGCAGCTCTGTATTTCTCAGTATCATTTCAACATAGAATTTGAGGTGAACTACAAATATAGCAAGAAGGTCTTTTCCTAAACACTGAGGCTTGACATGCTTTTTATGGAGATTAACTAGTTGCCCATCACCTAATTCAGAGTCCCTGGCAATCAATGCCACACTAAACGAGAATCTTCCACAATGGATATGGTCCCTTACCCAACACATTAAAACTAAAAAAGAACAGTACAATACAAAATAAAACAAACAAAACTAATAAAGACCATCACAAGCTTTAACACCTCAAATTAGCCTTTGTTCCGTTCACATATTCCGTTTCTTTCTCTGCCACCTCTCCTCCAACGTTAAACACCACACAAAGAATAAAAGCTCACAAAAATCTAGGAATTCTACTGTAATACTACTTCATAACTAGGATGTTGTTATCCTCTTTCTATTTACAAAATATCCTTGCTCAAAGAGCTGGGGAAGCATTACAAATATTGCTGCTTTAGTTTCTATCCTTAAGAGAGTTGACAGTCTCAAACACACAATAAAATTACATGTTTCTTCACCGTTACAGAAAATAAATTACCCCAATGTCCTACAATCTAAATCCTCATTTCCTGATGCCCAGTCCATTGTAATGTTCTCCCTCAGATCATACAGTTTAACAACTGAAAATATATTCAAAAGATGAAAAGTCACGTAAAAACCAAGTTAAAAAGGTGAAAAAAAAGAAAAAAGGAATCTATAAGTGGCATCACACTAACTTAGCTAAAGACACAAAAATTTGCCTTGTTTTATAACAACTATAAGCATTTTAGAAAGTACTTGAGAAATAATGTTTGGCTAAAAATAGGGTAAAATTTTTAGATAGGAGCAGAAAACTAATATCACGTTGGACTTTGGCAAAGTCATCTAACAAAATGTTATGTCCTCAAGAATAACATTTTATGAAACTGTTTTTAGGCTGAATCATACATGAGATCATTTTCAAGCTGATTCGCTTTGCTCTTTTCTTCACACTTGCTTTATAGTTGTGGGGATATTAGCAGAAACCTGGTACAGTACTCAAAGGATTGTAGAATTTTTACAGGTTTTGGGGGACAATTTGATGTTGTCCAGCATCTGCTGTCAATGCCTTCATTTTGTCATATGTTTCTTGACTAGAGCATCTTTCATTACTATTCATCCCTTAGTCCTAAAATATCCTTAGTTTAGCTTCCTGATAGATAGGAAACACCACTCTGCCTGCCTAAAAATATCCAAAACTTCTGTATACATTGATCAACACCAGTTTGGGTTTCTTTCTGATAGGAGCCATTCACAGCCTTCACCCACCAGAGATAAAAAATAGATCTAGAAAGATGATTCCTACTCATTCACCAAGTTAGGGTTAGAGGTTCTTAAAATCTTGGCACAGCTGGAAAAGCAAAGCTCCATTCAGGGGTCCCAGTGAGTGCCCAGGAAGAAAAAAGTCACTATGTACTTCGAAAAAATAAATGTAAAAACTTCTTATATTACCAAAATTTTGTTGTGGTAAGTCTAATCATGGGGAGAGGTGGGTAAACCTAATAAAATACTTTGGAATAGAGGAAAAGGGCTTTTATGCATATTTCCTGCAGCATTATTTATAAAACTGAAAACTCGACTCTCTATATTAGGGTAAAAGCTGCAGTAATGAAGAGAACTTCCAGAAGAAAGAGGGTCACTTCTCTTTAACAGCAATCTAAGGAAGTCCAGTCTGATAAGATGGCTCTGCTGTTCAATGTCAGAAACACAGGTTCCTTCTAACTTGCTGCTCTTATTTTCCCTGAAGTGTCATTCTCATCTACATGGCTGATATTGACTGTCATTTCCATGTTCTAACACCCAGCAATGGGAAAAATTAATTAACCCAAGGCAAGTGCTATCATCTTAAACAAATGATGTTGTACATAACACATGTTCATATTCCACTGACAAATTTAATCAGTGTGCCCACCCTTGCAGCAAGAGAGGTTGGGAAATGTTGTCCCAAATTGAGTAGCAAAGTGTCCAATTAACAGTTTATTACCAGGGAAGAAGTAGAGAACAGATATGGGGGTACAGTTAGTGATCTATCACAAACTCCAATGTTCAATAAAGTAAATTTTGACAAGTACACAAAATGAAATGGTATTCAATTATTTTAAAAAATTGTAAAGCATTTTTTATGGTAAAAACTCCTGTTTCTTGAGCTAAGTTAGCTGAAAAAGTGCAAAATTATAAAATTAGACTTAGCTCAATATGATGTGTGTGTTTATGTGTACACAACAAAGAATAGAAAGAAACAATCTCAAATGCTCAATGACCGTTATTTCCAGATGATGAAATTAGGGGTATTTGATGTTTTTCTTCATATTTTCTTTTGTGAATTTTTAAAAAGCATTAATTTTAAAAGTAAAAGAGTATTAGTGGAGCCTAAATAGTGTTCACAATATAGAATTTTCATGCAAAATATAGGTTTTCAGACATGAACATATTTGAGAATCTTGATGTTTAATAAAGCAAATTTAATTCCCACACAAATATAAGAAATATAATTCCACAGCAACTATATTACCTGAATATCTAAAATAGTACTACCCAACAGAACTTTCTACAAGTATGGACATAGCCTATATCTATGCTTTTATATAGGAAAGTCACAATGAGGAGCTCAAATGTGGTTAGTGCAGCTGAGGAACTAAATTTTTTATGTAATTTAACTAAAGTTTAAATATAATAAGTCATATGTAACAAATAACTACCACATTGACACAGATCTAGAACACGCACTTGCAACAGCTTAAAAAGAAAGGCCACACTATGATGTGAATTTTTTGCATTATCTTTATAATTTTTTTCATAAATCCAGTAAAAATTTATAGGTTCCACTGCAATCTGTAAGTTCAAATGTTCTGTGTTCCTTAGGTAAATGGAGGGGGGAAAGTATAACCCACTACACCTTCATCGATAAATGTGCATGTTCTTTAACATAAACTATCCTCACCCAGATTAGAGCTTCGCAACCTCAGCACCATTAAAATTGTGAAAAGTTGACCTTTGTGGAGCCATTTTAAAAATGGAGCTGGTCAAAGATCTTTGGACTGTACCAAAAAGCAAGTATTTTAAGAAAGTGGCAAGTAAGCAATTGTCGATATGTATAGCCAAAATAGTTTAAGCTTGTCAGCACTAATCAACTCTTCTGGTAACCACTTACTTCTTCTTCCTCTTTTCCTCTCTTAGCTCCCCTCCCCCAAGAACACATGCAATCCCTCTTTGGGACACAATTTGGGGTACTCTAATTGAATCTGTGGCCTTAAATGGTTATTCTTTGACCTCAAATAAACACAGTTTGCCTTTTAATAGTCTCCTTTTAAATTAGCAACATTTCATATGGGATAATTCTTTTTTTAAAAGTTATGTACATTTATATTTTATAGTTTTGTGTTAAGAAGGCAGGCAGGCAGAATAATATGGGGCAGGTAGCACAGAGGAAGGAAGAGAGAGGAGGAAGAAGTATTTTACTTAGCTGTTCATTTTTAATTGTTCCCATCCCCACCCCTGTCCCAGGCTGCAAACCCTGGTCCTTGAGCCCCAGGAATGAATTAACACCTGAGCTACTAAGGTGTGGCTGGAATAATTCTTTACTGAGGGGAGGGGAACTGTCCTTTGTATTGTGTGTTATTTAACAGCAACCCTGATCTCTAACCACTACATGCCAGTAACATGCTCCTGCCCCTATATTTGAACATCAAAAAACATTTTCAGATATTATCATTGGCCCCTAGAGGACAAGATCTTTCTCAGTTAAGAACCATTGCCATACATACTCTTATCTATACATGACATTAAATACTATCTACATGCTCACCACTCCCAAATGTGGGGTTTCTCCTATGACTTCAGATTCATATCTAACAGACAAATGTAAAACAATTACGCTTTCCCCTTCCTCAACATGCTTATCCTTCTGGTTTCCCTCATTAGGGTAAACAGCACATCAAAAACTTGCAGTTCATGCTTGATTCTTCTCTCTCTTCACATCACATATCTTATCCCTCCTGTAAGCTCTACCTCTAAAATATAACACACTGTACCTAATTCTCTCCATCTTCACTTTTATGACCTTGCCCAAGTCACCATGTATTCTCACCTGAGCTATTGCAATGATCTCTTCCAACCAAGTTCCTAGTTCCATTTTTCACTCAGTAGCCAGAGATCTTTTTAAACTGTAGATTATATCAGATTATCCCCCTGCTTAGAAAACACCAATAAACTATCTTTTCCTTAAAATAAAATCCAAACTCTTACAAAGCACATTACCTAGCCCCTGCATATCGTTTATATCTTAATATTTCCCTCCTATGCACCCCCCCACCAACACACACAAATTAGGTTTCAAACTTCATGTGTTTGGGACTGTGGTGGGGATGGGGAATGGGAGGTTACATGACCTAAATTTTAGCTGCCTGAGCCACAGGAATGGGATCCCACCTAACTTTTAAAATGGGGTCACCATACATCCCTGTGTGACTAGTATTGTCCCGACATCCTTCCCGGTTTGAAATTCTGTCTCAGATTCTATCACACTTTGCTAAAAGTTAATTTGTTCTGTCTAAAATGTAAGGTTTTTTTCATACACATCAATACCATAACTTTGGTGGTTATTGGATAGCAAATTTGATGTAAATAGGATAAAATTCTACTTTTAAAGACTATGATGTTCTGAACTTCACATTAGTTTGTTTATGTTTGTATTAAGACACAGGAATGGCATTTGTCCCTGCATGCAGCCTTCGCTGTCAGACAATAGCAATATTCAACCTATTTCTATAGGTCAGTCATTATAACTCACGGGTGTGGGACTGTTGGATTTTGTTTATTTCTGTACTTTACTATGGCAAAGATTTTGATTTTTTTATTAAGGAAAGTTGCAAGCAGGAATGAAGGGGGAGCAGAAGCAGGCAGGCAGGAAAAGAGACAAAGCAGTACTTTATTTTATTTAGTTATTCATCCTGGTTTTTTTCCTTAGCCCTGGGGCATGAACCCATGACCTTTGGATACATGTGGACTGTGCCCAGTCACTACTTTACCGGGGTGTACCAACAGTTGTATTTTTTAAAATTCTAACTTACTTTAGTAATTCATAAAGAAAGATGCACATTTATCAAAGAACTCAAACAGAATTTCTCTTTTTAAAATATGCCCTTTTGTCCACAGGATAAAATGTGTTCATTGTCTTGCAGAGTTCTCCATAGTGCACAAAGGTAGGTCAGATATTAAAAGCCATTTACAAACTCAAAGACACAAGGCGTTGTTGCTTCAGTTGCTACATTGTCACAATTAGATACTTTAAAAAAAAAAAATAAAAAAAAAAGGTCAGAAGCAACAACTAAATTGGAACTTCTCATTTCCACCTTTGCTTTACATAGAGTTTCTCATGATTTCAGTTTCAAGACATCCAACGCTGGTCAAACTTGATCTCAAAATTCTTGGAGTCAAAATTCCATCTAGCAGAAACAAAATGGGAGGCTGGGACTTTGTATGTACTTGCACCCCTGGCCAAATCTGAACTTGCTGAAGACCTTGCAGTGGCAAATATTCTGACAATTCTATGGATATTTTGAACAGAAAAGGTATTAAAATGATACCTTTCATGGTTTGATACTATATTCCTGGTCAAGGGACAAGTCAAATTTTGAATATGCACACTGTTCCTTGTGAGGTGCCTGTGACCTTATTCTCAGTTATTGACAAACACAGGTTGAAGGGAAATGTTCTCAGATTTTGTGGAAACAACTGTAACACAAATTTTGGCAATGTAACATGAAAAGGTAAGAAAAACATCTTCAGCCAATTACAAATCAGCTAACAAGGGATTAAAAACCAAACTAGGAGGGACCATGTTGGCATTACTGTGGCACACACATTGTGCAGAACTGTGTCCAAACAGGTGTGGATGTATTACCAATTGCTATCGAAGCACTTACTGTGAATTTTTTCAAATATTTTCATACATACACAGCTTGTCTAACAGCTAAAGGAATTTCTTTGCCAGCATGCCAAAGAAACGATTACAACATTGTAATGCCAGATTTTTGTCAATGCTGTCAGTCATTGAAAGAATTTGTATACTTTTTTGATGGCTTGAAATCTTACTTTCTGTTCTCAAGAACTCTGCCCAGAGGGAGTAGTGGTTAGGTTAGTCGCCTCTAAAGGAGAGTGGCCACATGCTCCTGGGCTCAAGTCTGGGCGGGGTGCAGGAGGAGTGTGAACAGAAATAAAAATAAAATGAAATGCTATTTCCTTTGCTTTCTTCCTTCCTTCCTGCTTATTCACCTTCATTCCTGCTTGTACCTTCCCTTTAAAAAAAGAACATGCCCAAATTTGATAAAGCAATTCTTTGACAGTGATTCTGATGAAATATACGTATGATTTATACATGAACACCTTAGCCTTTTCAACAAAGTGATTTGATCCTGAAGAACAATGTCAGCCCAGCAGATATAAAACTAGGGAGGCGAACCCTAATAACTATTGAAAAGCAGTAACAGCAGCAAACTGAATTTGTACCTCAAGGAGCAAAGATCTTGCTGAAAAAACATGAAGAAAATAGTGAAAATATTGAAAAGTAATGGGAGAATTTAAAAGTTTTTATGAAAGCTGTCTGTCACGCCTAGACCATTGTAAAGAGCTTTGGAAGACAAACAACTTTGTGTGGTTAAATTTTGGAGATATATCTTGACCCATTGTTGAGTAATCAATCCACAGTAAGGATCAACCAAAAGGTTGTCAAGCAAGCAATAAACATTGATAAATTATTTGATGAGGTTATCATTGTAAAGAGCTTTTGCGCTTCTAAGACAGAATATGGGCAACACAACACTTAGAGTAGGAAGAAAAGTGGCAAGACTTATCTGTTCATTGCAAAGAAAGACACTGATTAATAAAAAAAATCTAATGTAGTAGAATATATTCTTTGTCTTTCTGCTACTTCTGCACCAGTTGAAAAATTGTTTTCTGTAATAAATAATGCATGGTCAGAAGAGAGGGTTAATTTAATATGTTGGAAGCTACAGCCAGAGATCTTGTGATAACTAAAATAAATTTCCCTTTAATCTGCTCAGTTTTAGGACAAAATTGAAAAGGACAAATAATTTCCTAACAAAGTAGTTTCATGTGAAATACAGTCGTCCCTTGCTTATATCACAGTTCACTTATTGCGGCTTCACTGTATCGCTGTTTTTTTTTAAAAATGTATGTCTAATTCTGTATCGCGGAATTTTTGCTCTATGTGGGATTTTGCGGTATATGTACACTTCACTAGTGAGCACCCACATAGAATTTTATGTGTTGTTAAAATTACATAGGTTTAAGAGTGCAGAAAGTGTTTAAGAGCACATTAAGTGTTTATAAGAGTGTGGGAAAGGTTAATAAAAGTATGGGAAGGGTTTATAGGAGAGGAGGAAGGGTTTATAAATCCTTAACATATATAAATAATAAAATAAATTATAACACCACTACTGCGTGGATTTTCACCTATTGCGGGGGTCTCTGGAATGTAACTCCAGCGATAGGTGAGGGATTACTGTATATGGAAGTACTGGTGGTTGAATAAAACATTACCTGCCAATAAAAACAGGTTTAGTAATTTATTTGTAACTGTCACTCTTCTACTTTATAATATTTCACATTTTTGTGCTGGTAAGTAAAGCATAATTACTTTATATATCTTTTGTCTGTTCCTTCTCTATCCATCTCTTAACTCTAAAGTTCCTTCTAAGTTCCAAGTGATAAAGACAAATCTTACCAGCTCACATGCATCACTTCAGCATTTGCCAAGAACAACTTCCATATAAGGAGAAAATATGGGAGAATGGCAATAAATTTACAATAAAATCTCTCCCATACTCCCTACATTGTGGGAAGGGTAAGGTCCCTCTGCCCAAATAACTTACATTAAGTTTTTTTTTTTTTTAAAGGAAATGTGTAAGAAGGAATGAAGGCAAGCAAAAGCAGCAAGCAGAAGAGAGAAGGGAGAAGAGGCATTTTTATTTACTTTTATTTAGCTATTCATCTTGGTTGCTCCTGCTGGCCCTGGGACACGATCCAGAGATCTTGGGATGAATGTCAACTGTACTCAACAACTACTCCACCCCAGTATGCCTACAGTAAGTTTCTTTTCAGACTTTGTGCAGTATTCAGAGATGGTGATGCTGGGGTGACAGGCCCCTGATGGGATCGGTGAGCAAAGATACACCCAGAAAACTAAATCTCTTAGTTGCCTGACAGGCATGCAGGTTTCCCAAACAAGGGTGTGATACCCTTCCTTCCTAGTGATAATCCACTGGGTCCCAGTTTCAACTCTAAAAATTATGGTAAGATTATTTTTACATCTAATTTTATACAACACTTGCCTGGGCACTTCCACCCCCTTTTATTTTTAGCAACAGAGACCGTCTTTCCATTTATGACTTAGGTGCTGCCAAGCTTGTTCTGGTTTCCAAGGTCATGAAATTCCTGTTTCCTCTGTGTGTACTCCCTGGGCTTTCCATGTCTGGCTCCTTCTCTTCCTTCTAGTCTCAACTAAAAGTCATTTCCTAAGAAAAGTCTTCCTTGATATTCTGATCTAAAGTATTCTTCCTTCCGTTACCCTCTACCCCAGGGGTCAACAAACTTCTTGAAAGAGCCAGATAATAAACATGTCTGCTAAGACCACACAACTCAGCTGCAGCAACAGGAAAGCAGCCATAGATAATGCTTAAGTGAATGGTAATGGTTGTGTTCTAATAAAACTTTATTTCCAAAACAGATAGCAGACAAGAGTTTGCCTATCCCTTCTCTATCACATTATGCTTTTATATCATCTTCAGAGAACTTGCAACTGACAGGAATTACGTCTTTGTTTTCTTGATTACTGCCTGTCTCCTTCTCCTAGATAAGATTATCAGGCAGAGGACCTTAAATGACTAACAGCTGATCCTGCAGTGCTTAGAAGAGAGTCCTGCAGGCTCAGTAAATGTTTGCTGACTGAGTAAACAAACTAAATCACCTTTCTTTGCATTTGTATAAATTGTAAAAGTAATAAAAGTCTATTCTATTCTACCACAAAAGATGCTTTCTCTTATACATTCTTAAGTTATTATAGGTGAAAGCAAATAATAGATAAACTCCCCTACAGAACTTCTCAAAAACTTACCAAAAACTTTATTTTCAGATATCTCAAACTTCTAAATCCTTTCCATCTTCCTCCTGCCATGGACATGTGCCACAAGACCTGAAGAACCTTTACTCAGCCTAGACAATAAGAACCTTCTCAAAAGGGAAGACCCTCACCTGCCTTGGCTCAGCCTGGCATTGGCAATGTCCCCATTCTGCCACTGAGAGAACCCCAAAAGAAAACACCCTCTTGCTTTCCCTGCTATTCCCCTGTCTGCTCTACAACATAATGTATGTGGACAGTTCTATGGTTTGATAGAGTCTCTGAGTATTGTGAATATTTGCTACTTTCTCCATCATGTCTCCATATGGTTAAATCAAGACAAATGAACACTGATCCTCCTATATACAACATAACACACTTCCATATTTGCATTTCCAAAGTCTGGAAGATAGGTTATTTCAGCCCTTATTTTGACTTCCCTTTAAACTGTCATACAGGTTTCCTCTCTTCTAAGACACACTAGAAATCTTTTAGTACTTAAGGGTCATGCTCACAATGTCACATCCTCATTACAAGGTGTCTCTCCCTAAGTAGTTGCCTTTCAGAAATTAAACCAAGAGCTACGTGACTGTTCAGGAACACACAGTTAAAAGAAACAGATCCTACGGTGAGCAATTAGAAGGGATGAAGAATCTAGATATCAGGGTAGGACCAAATTTGATGCTTTGTGTCCTTCCCATGGACATTTTAGGGAATATTTGTGTGTCTGTCAGTGCACTATAAATTATGAGTCCACAGGCACATGTGTAAATGACTGGGAATATCCTTCAGTCTATTTTTGAAATGAGATAATTTACTCATTTATTTATTTTTACTTTTTTTTTTTTTTTTTTTTTTAAGAGGTGCAGGCAAGAATGAAGGCAGGCAGGAGGTAGGCAGGCAGGAAGAGAGAGGAGGAAGAAATTTTATTTATTTTTATTTAGTTGTTCATCTTGGTTGTTTCTGCTGATCCCAAGTCATGAACCTCGGTCCTTGGCATGCATGTGGACAATGCCTGGTGGACATATCTGCTAAATCTCCAGAGCACATCAAGGTAATATGTTAAGGGTGTATAACCTGTTATCTTTCCTTCAGTTACGGAAACCAAGAAAATCCCTTGCTTCCACATGATGGTGTCTGTGAAAACATGCTTTGCCACAGATGGTCAGATCATGCTGTCATTAGAAATAAAATGCCATTAGGGTGGGATGTCTAGAGTTATGTCAAACAAAAACAGGTGAGTAGAAGACCTGACAACACTTAGTCACCACATCTTCTCTGGGGAAAGTCTTTCTTTCCCAGGTCTGCTGGGGAAAGTCTTTTGGTTTCCAGGGCTCCCTGTGTCCTGGGAGTCATGCCACGGGCTTCACCAGACATCTACTGTAGAAGGCGAGGAAGGGGCGCTAGAGACGCCGGCTATTCTCAATCTCAGTCCAGAGAAGTCACCTAAATGGGGCCTCAGACTCCAGTCCTCCCTAGCTCCTGATCCTCAGTCATTCCTCAAATTCCATTCCATTTCTGCTTCAGAAATTTAACTCTGCAGGTCTAGTTGCAAGGATCTACACCACTCTTAACCCCAGTCCCTAAATTTTCAGCCTCTACTTCCAATTTTGATAACTTTAGCTACTTCTTTCAGACCCTACAATCCCATACTGAGGCAGATTAGTCACCTGTAGGAAAATTAACTGGCAACTGAAAGAGGAAGTTCCACCAAAACTATGTGAAAAACAATTGATCTTCCCAGATAGAACCAAAATGTATCTGAGCTGACCTCAAGTGACCTCAAATCTCACGTGTAAAAATTTCCATCTCATTAATAAATTGGCATACTAGAAACACTATCGCTTTGGAAGTCTCCTTTAAGAAAGATAAACCTCCTCCTGGTCAGGGAAATCCCACCCTTTTCACAGGAATATCATTGAGTATTAATGACTCTGAAGCAATCACACCGAAAAAAAAAAAAAAAAAAAAAAAGCATTATATAGCCACCATCTCTAGACTCCTGTGTGTATGCCTCTATCTTGAAGCATGCCTGTACACTCTTCTGACATGTGTTCTTTCTTTGCCTTCCTTTCTTATATGTTAACATTTCTGACTCTTCCTTTAATTCCTTCTCATTGGAGTCAAGAATCTGGTTCCTGGATCTGCTCTCCATGATGCTGCCTTTTTCCCCAAGACTGTCAGAGGGAAGCTGCAGTGTAGAAACCTGAGTCTTGACTGGTAGGCTGAAGGGTTTCACCAGGCATACCGGCAAGTCACCTCAGAAGGGAACTATGTTATCTTCCCACTGGAAAGAAACTATAGTGACTGACACCTCAAAGCGGGTCACCTCAGAGATGACTTTCATGGACATAATTGATATGCTATTGAGCATATGGCATCTGGCATCTGGCAACTCACTCTGAGTGTATACTTTTCTAAAGTTTTCTATTCATGTGCCCATTTCTGACACTCCTTGAATTCTTTCTCAGGATGAATCATAAGAGTCTGAGGGTGCAAGTCGAAGTACCCGTCTGCTCAGCCTTTGTGGAGAAACCTCCCTAGCCCATGGAGACAATTTTCCCTTGTACTCTGGCATCATCTATTGCTACCTGGTATTGAGAATGTTAACTCCTCTGGTGCACCATAAGTGCTGAGGATACTGGTTAGCCAGGAGTTTTCAGAAGCCAGCTTAGAGAGTACAGTTATGTACTTGGGCCTCAGTTTCCTCACTTGATATGAAGTCCTCTGGATTCTGGCTAGAAAGTAAGGGTGTGTTGAGATGTATGGGCTAAGCAATACCTTTCTTTGGGCCTTATTTTCCTCATTTGTAAGATATAGAGTTATCCCTAACCAGAAGAATAAGCCCAATCCTCTTAGTCTAGTCTGTCAGTCTTCCCGCCCCAATAGGAGAAATCAAAACTGGTAGGAGAAGAAAGATATCTTTACTCCTCTGCAGATACTTCTGAACAAGTCTACTGTGTGACCATATTTAGGCAGTTAGAGGAATCAAGAATTTGCTTAAGAGCTAGAAATAGAACCAGGAAGCTATTGATGCTTATACTGGGGAGTTGTGAAATGAAGCCTCTCAAGAGGAAGACGCCCTTGAGAGGAAGGGGAAGTTGGAAGACCAGTTAAGTTTCACTTCCATAACTGAGATGGATGGAATAAAAATCAGGCACAAGAGAACTCCTCTCTTGGTCTCTTACCTTTACCCTTAATCTAAACTTTTTGTTGTTGTTGTTAAAGTAGCTGACTTTAGAAACAAACTTACCCATTGTGATGATTATTAAAGTCACTATTTCACCTCCTTTCTCAGAATTGTATGATTGTGTGTGTAACTACCAGTTCTAGTTTCCTGATTTAATTTCCAAAAAATGAAATAAGTCCCTGAAGGGAAATTGAGGTAGGTAAAAAAAGTGCTGCTGCAGAGGATACATACATAGGAATATGACTCCATCTAACTGGATAATGCCTACAGCTAAGGCCCCTAGACACATACCTAGAGGGGGACTCTGGCCTCTGACATAGGGAAATCTGCAGCTGCCTGTTCAAATTTCAACTTCAGTAGAGGAATTTTAATTATCCTTGACATCACTCAGTGGTTTAATCTACCACACCGCACAGCATGACCCTGAATACTTCCCTCTTAGAATCCCTTTGTAGTTATAAATTCCTAATCTGCAGATCACCAGGCTGACCAAGAGGGGGTCTATTGAGTAACTTGCATCTTCAGCATTTTTCAGGCATTTTTTTGGGATAAGACAAAGAATGATACCAGAGAAATAATTGCAGTCCTGAATGTTCCAGTTAGCAGCCAGAATCACTGACAATCACATCAGAAAGTCTCCCCACAGGCCTTTGACTGAAGAACTGCTTACAATAGCCAACCTGTGGACACTCCAATAAGCAGCGTAAGGACTCACCTCTTTCTGTTTTCTCCCTACATGAGTGGGTACCCCTCCCCCATGCAACAAAAGTCCTGTCTAAGGCTCTCTTTGACCTTTGACTAATTTACATTATCAAGCATCAAAGAACTCATGGTGTCCTTAATTGATTTACAACCAGTTACACAACTATCAGTGATACTTGTGTGGTCTTGGTCAACTTATTCTTTAGTCTTCAGTTTTCCTTTCTAGATAATAAGCATATGTGGAAAGGGGGTAAAGGGGTGGGGAAAAATGGTCATTGACAGAACTGAAGTGATGAACTTAATATATACAGATGTGGGTATACTATGATGCACACCTTAAGCCTATATGTTATGATAAATTGTTCCTTTAATAAAATTAAGAAAATAAAATAAATATTAGTAAAAAAAAAAAAAAAAAAGGTTATTGACATCTTTTACCCGTGTTGAGGAGTATTCCTCTACCAAGAAAATTAGATTATTTTAGGTTTTCACTCTTATGAACCACCAAAGGTCACTGCTGACTATTACACTGAAGAGCAATTTAGTTTCCAATCCTGTCACTTTCATAACTTTTCTTTATTTACTCATTTATTTATTCATTACTTACAAAAGTGAAAAATAACCAGGTAAAGATTTGCATTTATTGAGCATTGTAAACACAGAATGAAAGGGGTTCTGTTAAGCCAGTTATTCCTGTTTATACTGGAATTATTAAAAAATACTGACGCCCTTGTCTTGGAACAGTCAGATTGTTCTGATAAGGGATACATTGTGGGTATTTTTTTTAAAAGGAATGAAGGTGAGTAGGCAGGCAGGCAGAAAGAAGAGGAAGAAGCATTTTGTTTTTTTAAAGAAAAAATGCAGGAAGGAATGAAGGCAAGTAGGCAGATAGGCAGGAAGAGAGGAGAAAGAATTTTTATTTCCATTTAGTTGTTCAACTGGTTGTTTTCCTCCTGGATCCAGGTATGTGGCCTGCATCCTATGGAGGCGATTGATCTAACCACTGCTCCACCAGGGCATGCCACATTTTATTTTAGTTTTATTTGGTTATTCACACTGGTTGCTCCCCCCAGACCTGGGACATGAACCCAGGGGTTATGACCTGGGCTCATTTGGAGGCGATTGACTTAAATGCTACTCTATCAGGGCGCATTGGTATTTTAAAAACTCCCTAATGATGATAATGTGCAACAAAATTCAGAAACTGCAAGCCTAAGCCTTCCTCTCAAGTCTTTAGGACTGTGAATAAGATCTAAACTTTATATGTATCAACTTCATAGGAGAAAACAGGAGCCCTCAAGGGAGTATTTGTAGGAATCAGCTTGGATGCAGCTCTGACTAGAGTAGACAGTAGTATTCCGAAGAGCAAGAATGTCACCAGAGTGACTAAGGAATTAAATTGGATGATAATAAGAGCTGTTTTCACTTATTCAGCTCTTGTAATGTACTAGGAACATCTTATTCTTAACAGGTTTTAGTTTAATTTTCAGAATAAGAGGTTAAATGCTATCATTATTTCCATTTTACACAGAATGATTAAATAATTTGCCCACAATCATACAACACAACTAAATTGCAGAGCCATGGGTCAAATCACAGGTAGTCTGTCTTCAATAGCACAAACTCTTACTCCAACTCAGTGCTGTTTATTCTACCTTCTAATTACTATCCTAGTCTACTATACTTCCAAATCCACAGTGAAATTTCTCCTTTTTTTCCTACTTAGTCTGCATTCCTTTTGTGGTGTTCACATCCATTTTCATCCCTCATTCATTGTCTATTCCTCTTAGGAAAAGTGCATTTCTGACTGCTGCTTATTCTTAAACCACCCATATTGTTCATTTCTAGCACCACATAGGATGGGGGTGCTCTAGGGAGATACAGGGATATAACATTTATTTTATTATGTGCAGCACATTCTTTAGTAAAAATTTTACATGTGTCATTTCATATGAAGATGAAGAAACAGGCCTCCTAAGGTAAAGTAACTTGTTTAATTGATATGACTTGGTTTCACTCTCTTTGCCTTGACTTCACTCAGGCCATTTTTTTCTAGAGATCGAATAACTTTTTATCAAAAACAAAAAGGAAACAAAAGGAAAGAAAGGATGGAGGGGAAGAAAGGAAGGAAAGGAAGGCAGGAAAAAAAGGAAGAAAGAAAAGGGAGATGTCTTCTATTACAGATATTACAGGTATCCCTTATTTTTTGAAAGTTCACATTATAGCACTTTACTTTTATGAAATACTTGTTTTTCTTAACCAAAAGACATGAAAAGAATTTTGTTTTTAATGGCAAAAGACAAAAATAGAAAATAGAATAGAAGTGCTCAGTTTGTCTTGCAGCAAGCCTGGCCCTGCCAAACTCTTTCTTTGTTACTTTATACAGATTGTGTATTTATCACATTTCTGCTTGCACTATGTTAGCATGATTTTAGGTTTTACTGTTATTTGGTATGACATGGTAGGCTCTTTTGGGAGCTTTAGGAACACTAACTTTTTTCACATAAATTAATGGTATTAGCTTCTTCACTTTATACAATTTTGTCTTACTAAAGATTTCAAAGATTTCTGTTTTCAGACAGAAGGGGTAAACCTATATTGATATTATAGAACAGATCTAAGTTTCCTTAGTCTGTATTGAGTGAAGAGGTGGTTTTCCTACTAGTATGTCACCAGAATGGAATTCTGAAGCTCTATTTCTATTTCCCTTTAGTGTAGCCTGTTATCTTGTTCTGGGTATGTATCTTGTGTCCTGACCTAAGAAGCAAGCTCTTGTTTCACATGCCTTGATTTCACTAAGCATATTTACTTGCACAACGCAATATCAAAGAATCTTCAGATGCTTTGGTTTTATTTATTTTAAATAATTTTTGAAATCACACTGCACTGTAACATTATGTAAGTTTTGGGTGTGCATTATACTAATCAACAGTCACATATACAACATTAAGTTCACCACAGGTATTTTTAGGATGGATGACTCCTTAGAGATCATATTGCTCATACTCCTCAGTCTACAAATGTAGAAGCGTGGGTCTAAGGAAATTAAATGGCTGCACAAACATCACAGTTGCAGAGCTGCGACATGAATACTGGTCATCTTGACAATCAGCTTGATGTCCTTTGTACTCCAAACTCAGAAAATGTTTACATTGATTTAATACAAAATGACCTGTGTTGTGGTTGGTATAATACATTATTACATATGGAAGTTTAAAATTATTGTAGATGATTTTTTACTTTGATAAGATTCCAGATTCATCCAGTCAAATAGTTTAGTGAATGATTCTCAATGCTTGGTCAGGAGATCAGCAGCATTAACAATACCTAAGAACTTGTTAAAGAATGCAATTTTTCTGACTCCACCCTGTACACTTACTGAATTAGAAAGTCTGGGAATCTGACACAGTAAAATGAAATTTAGCAAACCCTCAAGGTAATTCTGTGCACACTCAACCACCAGTGGGTCACCACCCACTGGTTTAGCATAAAGAGTTTGTTTGGTTTGGTTTAATGTATCATTATAACTAAAAGAATCATTTACATGATCTTGTCTAATGGGATGCTTTTATTTAAAAAATGATATATTTCATTTATATGGTATCTTGACTAGGACTTGTATGACCCAGAAACAAGGAAATATCACTTTTTGTCAGCAATACAGTTTTTTACCATACAGTTATTCTGTAAAATGAATCATTTCCTAAAAGATTTAAGATTAGACTGTCATGACTAAAACAATACGAAGGTGCATCCTGGTGAAGTAGCGGTTTGGTAAGCCACCTTTGGCTGAGAGCACAGTCCAAATTACATCCCAAGGACTCATGTTCTCATCTCTGGGCCAGGGTGAGCAACCAAGATGAACAACGAAGCAGGATAAATAAAGTGCTTCTTCTTCCTTTCATCGTGACTACCTGTCTCTGTCCGCCTTCATTCCTTCCTGCACCTTTCCTTTAAAAAATAAGTCAATACAAAGCCTGTAATTAATTACAAGTATGTGTGTTTAACAGGCATACTCTTATTTCTAAAAAAAATAATATATAGCTCATAGAAAATTCTGTTAGTTCATAGTTCACAGAAATGTTACCCCATGAAATAGATATATTTACACTGGACAGTTAATTTACAAATTTTGGCTGGTGTGAGAAAAGAAGGAATATGCCCTTAGAATGTTAGAATCAAGAACTCTGACTAATTACGTAAGTTTTCATACAATTTCAGCAATAAATTGTCCAGCATAGGTGGTTATAAGCTCTTTCTAAGTGGAAGTCTTAATATATAAGGAGATTCCAGAAAGGACAAATGTAGAATAAGACAGAAACTGAAAACTAGTCATAACTTAGTTGGTGGTCACCAGATATATAAACTGAATTGTCGCTTCAAGCAAAGGAGGCATCTATCCCATCAGTTCTGCTTTATTGGACCAAAATATAGGGATGATGTGTGTATGTGGTATATGTATGTGGTATGTGCGTGTGTGTTGGGTGGGGTGGACATTGGGGAGAGGGAGAAATTTACTTTCTCAAAAGAAATTGGAAATTGTAGCCCAGAAGATGATTCAAAGAATTTTGTGTAAGAATTTGTAACCTTTGGAGTTTATCCATACTAGTTATTGCCTGTTTGTTTTATTTTACTAACAGTAAGTAGGAGCAAATATACATAACACTGAGAGTGTCTGAAGGTAGGTTTTAGGAGTGGTCTTGTGGGGGAAGGAATCCTAAGGCAAAGAGTGGGGTCATATGGCAGATGTTAAAGGAAAACTGGCTAAGATGGGCCTCAGCAGAGGCTTCGGGGTGGAGAAACAGAAGGGACCTGATGTACAATCTCTCATAACCATGAATGACACAGGGAGAACTGGGTGAGGACAACTTTGATAGCAACTGTAGCATAGGCTTAATTGTGACGGGACATTCTAAACAAAGTGTCCATCACCTTTTCTTATATAAGAATATAGAATTCTTTATATATTATAAATTTGGTTGCTATAGTTATTCAAAAGACTACTTTCATAACATTTGATAATTTAAATTTCTAGAATGGTTTGCCCACTCTGCCTTATATCCTTCTATATTTTCTGGATGAACTGGAAAGAGTAGCTACATGCTTGCTTTTAAATATATAAAGAAAATAAAAGAGTCGGGTTGTGATTGCAACCAGAAACTCTACATTGAGATGCCAGGAGGAATAGACACAGTACAATCACAGAATAGTTTTAATGCTGAGAACCAGTGGACTTCACCACTAATCCTTTTATCCTCCAGAGTTCTTTCTCACCTTCTGTCAAACATATGAACTTCACTAGATAATGCTTATTAATTCTTTCATTCAACTCTTTTATATTCATTCTAGGTGCTGCTCTTTGCAATGAAATCATTCTCTAATTCAGTGTTTCTAGGCAATCACGGTATGTTCATCTCTGTGTTCAGTTGTGCACACCTCATTTCAGTTTTGCAGCCTATCCTTCAGAAGCTCCCAGATTACTGGGGAGACACGAGTAATGCCTCTGAAGGAAGTACAAAGTGGTACAAAAGAGCAGATGATCAGTGTTAAAACATGCCAAAGTGGGTTAGAGACTTAGATTTAAAGTTGGAAATCATAAAAGACATAGAAGAAAACATAAGCAGAACAATACAGGACGTTGACCTAGGAGATGTCTTTGCGAACAGACTCCAATAGCAAAGGAAATAAAAACCAAAATAAACAAATGGGATTACGTCAAAGTAAAAAGCTTCTGCGCAGCAAAGAAAATCTCATCAAAATAAAAGACAGCCTACTGAACGGGAGAAAATATTACACACCATGCATCTGACAAGGGGCTAATACACAAACTATATAAAGAATTCATTAAACAACAGCCAAAGAAACCCTAACAATTCAATTTAACAATGGGCAGATGATCTTAACAGACACTTCTCCAAAGAAGACATACAAGTGGCCATGAAAACAGGCACATGAAAAGATGTTTACTTCTCTCATCATTAGGCAAATGCAAATCAAAACTATGAGACACCCCTTTATACCAGTGAGAATACCTATTATCCAAAATAATGAACAAAAAAGTGCTGGAGAGGATGTGGAGAAAAGAGAACTCTTATAAATTGTTAGTGGGAGTGTAAGATGGTACAATCATTATGGTAAGCAGTAGAGATTCCTCAAAAAATTGAGACTGGAAATCCATATGATCTGGTTCTTCCTCTACTGAGTTTTTACCCTAAACACACACTTATTGGCAGAGATACATGCACCCTATGTTCATTGCAGCATTATTTACAATGGCCAAGAGTTGAAAACAACCTAAATGCCCATGGACAAATGAGTGAATAAAGATGTGGTATACACACAAAATGGAATACTGTGCAGCTATCAAAAAGATGAAATCAGGCCATTTGTAGCAACATGCATGGACCTGAAGGGAATTATGCTTAGTGAGATAAGCCAAATAAAAAAAGGCAAAGGAGCATGTTATCACTCATATGTGGCACAGGTAGACAGCAAACTAAAGAACTGAATTAAACAAAAAATAAACTTAAAAAAATGAACTTAATCAATTTGACTTTTAAACTACCCGCCCCAAAAGAGCAAAACAAAGGAGTGAATTCATTATAAGGTGAAGGAAAAATTGAAATGGAGGCAAATTTTATTATATTACATACAGATGTTGATTTACTATGATGCATATTTCAAACCTATTTAATGTTATAATGCACTATCCATTCGATATTCGATATAAAATCCATTATTAAAAAAAATTCCAAAACAAAAAACAGACATGCCCTGGTGGAGTAGCGATTAGGTCAAGCACCTCTGAAGGAGCGCAGACAACAAACCCCACGGTTCTAGTTCCTGTGTGTGTGTGTGTGTGTGTGTGTGTGTGTGTGTGTGTGTGTGTGTGTATCAGGGGTGTGGCGGTTGTTAAGCAACCAGTGTGAACAATTAAATAATAAAATAAAATGCTTCTTCCTACTCGGTTCCTGCCTACATCTTTCTTTTTAAAAAAATAAATAAAAAATAAAAGTACTAAAAAGCCTAAACTCTGTCTGGTATAAAGCGGCAACATGAAAAGACAAAGGGAAAGACAAAGTGCCCCTCGCCAAGGCAGCCAAATTCTCTTCGCCTAGAGGCCGCATTGGGACCCAGCCCATAGCGCCAGGCGAAGGTGCTGTTGCGCAGGTGGGGCGGGATCCGACTCCCGGCTCCGGCTCCAGGTTCTGTCCTCGCCTCAGAGCTGCCGCTTTAAGAAGTCAGCCGCAGGCGGCCTTGCTGCGCTCACGTGATCGGAGAGCGCCCCAGCTCGCGGAAGTGGTCCGACAGCCGGCGGGCTCTGGGTCTCCGGGCGCCCCCCGGGGCGCAGGCACCGCCGGCCCACCTCCCAGAGTCGACTGCCGGGATGGTGCAGCTGTACAACCTACACCCATTCGGGTCGCAGCAAGTGGTGCCCTGCAAACTGGAGCCCGAGCATTTCTGCGGTGGGGGACGCGACGCGCTGTTCGTGGCGGCGGGCTGCAAGGTGGAGGCGTTCACCGTGGCGGGCCAGGAGCTGTGCAAGCCAAGGTGCACCTTTTCCACGCTGGGCCGAGTGCTGCGCCTGGCCTACAGCGAGACCGGTGAGTAGCGGCAGGGCCGGGAGACGTGCGGGTCTCGTTTGGGGCCGCCTTCTAGAGGACCGAGCCTCCAGGGTTGGGTGAGGACTTAGTCTTCCCGGAACTAGTCGGTGGTCTGGCGGGTTTGGCGGGTCTGGCGGGTGATTACTGAAGGTGGGGGCGCTGTGCGGTTGCCGTGGTAACCCCCGGGTGAAGCTTCTAACTGCGCCTCCTTTTCTCGCGCTGTCGCTCTCCCGGAAAAGTCTGAGGTTGGGTGACTGGGAGGCCCTCTATACAGACTTACAAAACGAGACAACTGGTTTAGTATAAAACATTTTAAACACACTGCAAGGGAGGGCGAATGTTCTGAACCCTCAGATACTTAAAAGAGTTTCAATAATTATCCCAACGCCTGGCTAGTACCTGAACTAACAGTATAAACTGATTATTTAAAATTTTTAATCTGTTAGGACGATTTTAGACCGTCCACCCTCGCAAAACAGCTGCGACAGCATCCACTGCCTAATAATACACATAAAGTTTGACTCCTGTTTTTCAAGAGGGGTGTGAAGATGTAAATTGAAGTATTTACTATGGAAAAATCTGGTTGAGTTTACAAATGAAGTGGAGAGCATAAGCTAGAAGGACTGGAGATCTATTGCCTACTCTTGTCTGCAGCTGGGTGAATATCCGTGTATGTAAACTTTTGGGTCTCACTTTCTGTTAAAAAGAAAAAAAAAGAATTACTAGATTGTTGATTTCCAGACATTGAGATTTTGTGGATTAGTGAAAAACTGGTCCTATCATCATAGTATCTGTTCATATTGTTAAGTTATATATTTTAAAAAGAAAATCCCTGCTATTTACACTCACAATTGTTTATACAAGATAAAAAACACTTAGCTCCAAACACTGGCTGTCTTTGCTTTATCAGCATCTTATTAGGTTATGATTTTTCTTCTTCTGACTAGTGGAGATATGGACACGGGCCAGCATTGGTCCACAGAGCTCTTTGAAAACATTTATGAAATCTGTATGCTCTCTTTCTCTCAGTTGAAAGGTACAGGCGGGAATGAAGGCAGGGTCGGGAGAGACAGAAGAAACATCTTTATTTTATTTTTATTTAGTTGTTCACACTGGTTGCTTCCCCGCCCTCCCCCACTAGAACTCAGGGGTATTTGGCTTGCTCTTTGGGAGGCAATTGATATAATCTCTTCTCCACCAGGGTTCCCCAGTTTGATTCCAGGGATCCCTTGTGCATTGAGTGACTGGGAGGTGTCTTAAAATACTGATGCATAGACCACACCCTTAGGGAAACTGTCAGTGTCCTGGGGTGAAGCTGATGTTTATCCAGAATTGAGAACCACTGACATAGAACCGTATGGGCTCCTTTAGGCAGTGAGTAGATGGTAACCTTTTTAGGAAGGCCTTGAAAACAAAGATCTTTTTATAATTCAGTTGGTTCCCTTAAAGAAAGTTCAGTAGTCATGTGGAATGACTTTAGCTTGGGTCATATAGCTCAAGGGTAACTTTCAGTTCATGACTTGAACTTCAACCCAGGAGTACTGGCTCATAACTGACTCCTTGCTATATGTCTGATCTCCTTCCTTCCACTCAGTGACATTGATATGGGGATTCCTCTTCTGTAGCAAATGAACCTCTTTATCAGACTTCGGTATTTATTATAAGTTCTTTGCATTTTTCTTACCCAAACAGAAAACATTTTCAGTTTTTTATCTCTAATTACCAAAATGCTATTCTTTTACAAAATTTTGGGATATTGGGGAGAAAGTAGAGAGATGTTTTGAAATATAGGGGACCCTGAATCATCAGTATGGGACATTTAATTTAGGCTGTGTGCATGAAGGTAGGAAGAAGAGATAGGAAGATTCATTGCTCCTAAGGAGAGACCTGGTGGTCAGGGTGGAATGTCATGTCTGATTCTGGTGTTGGATACTTGTTATGGGATGTCTGGAAGTAGTGGGGCAGGGAGGACAAGGCCACATGACTCTCATCGCTTGTCCTTTAAAGTGTTTTCAATCAACTCTAGTCTATTACCTCCCTTCAAGCCCTAACCACCCTCACATTTTTTCAAAGTCATGATACATAGACTATAATTTCTGCCTTTTGATGTCAATTTTGTCACAGAAGTGTAATCTTTTCCTTAATCTGGAATTAGTGTTAACCAGGCTTATGATCTTGTTACATAAAATTAAAAGTTTATTTGTTTTTGGAAGTTAGTGACTCTGCCTCAGAGTAAGTATGAGAATGGTTTTTAAATTTACTTAAGATAGAAGTAAAGTAAGTAAAACAAAGCATTGGGCACATAATGCTTAATGTTTGGTTCCTTTCTCTAATAAAGGCTATAATCACATAATTCCCTAGACTTTTCTCTCCCTTTTAACATTTTCAGAGGCACCATTGTTATGGAATGAGTATCAGCTTTTGAGCTAAAGAGATCCAGGTTTAAGTTCCAATTCTATCTACTATGTGCTGGCTGTGTTGCCTTAGGCAAGTTACTTAGCTTGCTGGAGCTTCAGATTCCTGATTTACAGACTGGGAAGGGAGACTTATTTTGAAGGACACTGGTAGTAAGTCTTGAGAGATCTCTAAAGATGAGAGACATCTAATGCTCTGATCATTTATCAGGTAGACACCCTTAGCAAGCTCTAGTTTATCATTTATAAAAAAAGTATATTTGAAAGCAAAGGATAACATGGGCACTGTGTATAGTTTGCAGATTATATATAAACAGTTGATAACAAGACTTTATAAATGAAATAAGAATGTATTTATAGATGCAATAATAAAATTTTTTTATTGTAACCAAATATTTTTGGTTTTAAAATTAACTTACTAGTATGAATGTACATTCCAAAGCACAGGAACAAAAGAAAAAATAAATTGAAAATTATGAAAATTAAAAACTTGTGTATCAGATAATGTTATTGGGGTGTGCCCCTGTGACTCAGCAGCTAAGGTGTAGACCATGTAAAACCCCGGGTCCTGGGAAAGGGACCAAAAAAAAAAAAATGCTGTCAACAGATTGAAAAGACAGCACATCGAATGGGAGAAATTGTTTGCTATCTCTGTGGCAATAAAGGAGTTGGTATCAGACGCTGGCTTACCTGTCTTTTCCTTTTGGAGGAGGACAGAGTCAAGCTAGGCCAGCCTAGTGAGTATCTGCGAAAAGGAACTAAACCTACTTACATGTAGCCTTTGTTTATGGGAAGCCAGCATGCTGACAGCAGCCTTTTGATGTCAAGCTGAAGAAGGGCAGGTTTACTTATAATAATGTTAGGCTATCCAGTTGACCGTTGAATAGCACATGTTTGAACTGTGTGGGTAAGTTATACGTGGATTTCTTTTTTATCAATGCATTCACGGATTCAACTAACCACAGATATGGAATTTGCAGATGCCAAGAC
The DNA here is from genome assembly GCA_004363575.1 of Solenodon paradoxus. Taxonomy (NCBI): domain Eukaryota; kingdom Metazoa; phylum Chordata; class Mammalia; order Eulipotyphla; family Solenodontidae; genus Solenodon; species Solenodon paradoxus. Next base: position 145,489 of record RJWH01002233.1, read on the forward strand.
CTGACTGTAAAGGAGCTAAGCATCTGCAGATTTTGTTATTAATGGGGTCCTGAAATCAATCCCCTGAGGATACCGAAGGACTACTATAGTTAAGTTTTGGGGGGTGAGTTAGGTTGTACGTGGACTTTTGACTGCATGGGGGTCAGCACTCCAACCCGTCCTGCGTTGTTCAAGGTTCAACTGTATTGGAGTCTGTATTCGGATGAACGCTAATATTTACCCCCTTCCCATGCATAAACTTATAAAAATTAAAAATTTAAGTAGAATTCTAAAATAGGAAAATATGTGAAAGCATATTTATGTAGTTTGGAGGACATACATAGGTGATTATTTAAGCACAATAGGAAATTCTGAAACCTAGAAGAAAAAAAATGCATATAGCTAACTAGCTCCAAATTTTGTGCTTTAAGATGCTTTAAGCACTCTAAAGTCAAACATTGGACTACCAGAAGTGATTTGTTCTTCATAGCTAACAAAGGATTCATGTTACTTTTACCCACAGAGCTGCTATTCCTTGACAAGCACAACCAGTCAAATAAATGTGACAATTGTAGCAATAACTTATAGATAAAAAACTCTACATAGACATACATATATATATGTGTATATATATATATATATATATTTATTTATTTTAAGAAAAGGTGCAGGCAGGAATTAAGGTGACTAGACAGGCAAGCAGGAATAGAGAGGTGAAAGAAACATTATATTTTATTTTTATTTAGTTGGTTGCACTGGTTGTTTCCTCCTGGACCCAGGACTTGAACCCATGGGGTATGTGGTCTGTGCTCCTTTGGAGGCGATTGGCCTAACTGCTACATCATCAGGGTGCCCCGACTTACTATAATTTTTAGAGTTGAAACTGAGACCTATTGGTGTGAGGAGTAGGGAGGGGATGGTGATGTTCAGGCCTGGAGGTGGGGGCCTTCAACATTACTAAACTAGGACAATCCCAGTCAAACCAAGACATATGATAATCCTGACTATACGTAACTGACAAGCATAAGAGAAGGTGGCCTGCTTTGCAAGTTTTCTCGGAAATATAAATTATAATAATCATGATAATTTGTGTTTTCTCTTCACAACGAGTCAGTGCCTTTTGAGGATGTGGGAAAACTGTCATGTTCAAACAGCGCTGCAGGCAGCATGGATTTCTAGTACCTGGGTGTGATAGTAATATGGCAATAGCTATTATAAATGAAAATGTACTTGCCCTTTGACCCAGCATTCTCACTTCTGGGAATCTATGCCATTGAAACAAACCTTTAGTATATACAGTTCCCCACCTTATCTGAGGTTTTGATTGCCATGGTTTCAGTTACCCTGGTTGACCACAATGAAAATACTGTATACAGTAAGATAGACCACAGTCACATAACTCCTGCTGTACTGTATTGTTCTAATTGTTCTACTTTTAGTTATTGTTAATCTTTTACTCTGCCTAGTTTATAAATTAAACTTTATCATATCTATGTAAGTATATATAGAAAAAAACATTATACATAGGATTTGGTACTATCTGAGATTTCAGGCATCCACTGGGGGTCTTGGAATGTACACCCCACCATGAATATTGTTAATATGTAAATACAGGCCTACTGTTTTATTGCAACATGAAGTAATATTTGGATGTATATCAATAGGGAAATTGTTGAATAAATGATATCACAGGTATGTAGGATATTATACAGATATTGAAGAAGATAGTGGGTATCTGTGTACTGACCTAGAGAGAAAGGTTTATTGATTATTTTTGAAAGTCTCATATTGTTAAATATATTTAATATGATTCTTATTTGGTTTAAAAAAGGCAAAATACCACTCTGATCTATTTTATGTGAGAGAAAACTATAGAAGGACACATACCAGGCTGTTAACATTGGCTCCTTAGGGATAGGACCGCAGGGGTGGGACGAAATGAGATTATGCTTTTTCATTTACATCTCTTTATTGCTGTAAGGCCTTACAACCAGAAGTGATTACAAAATTATTTGTAATTAAAAATCTAATACAATCAAAAATTAAGAAATAAATTAATTTAGATTTATGTTATTGAACATGTATGGATTTATCCTAGTTCTCAAAGTAGGCATGAAGGTTAGACTTTTATGAGAAGGTGAAGAGTTGAGATGTAACCTCAGAGTCCCTTAATTTATACCTTATTTTAATGTCACACTAATACTGTTGAACTCTATGTCAGGAAAGCTTTGTTGGAACTGTTGATTCAGAGCTATAATAAACATGTAGAGCTGAAATAAGGAATAAAATGTAAAATTTTTGTTTAAGTTTTATGATTAATGTTTTTTTTAAGACTGAAATGGGGAAATAGTATTTCAGAATCTGAATGCCTGATGTCAGTTAAAAATGCATCTAAGATCCTGTACTTAGGATTTTGGTCTAGTCAATTTTTATTCAACCACTCTCGTTAATAGATTGTTTTCAAGGCATAAATGGTTGTTGATAATTACAGATTCTAAGTATAATTTTATTCCTTTCTCAGGAGACTACTTGGTAGCAATTGAAGAGAAAAACAAATCTTTATTTCTGCGGGCTTATGTAAACTGGAGAAGTAAAAGGACTGAAAACTCTCGAGTGTGTATCCGGATGATTGGGCATGATGTGCAGGCATCCTTCTGTGAAACCTTCAGAGACCAGATGTTTATTATTGAAATGCCACTTTCTGATACTCCCTTGTGCATTTCTTGTTGCCCTGTGAAAGGAGACCTCCTTGTTGGCTGCACAAATAAGTTAGTCTTATTTACATTGAAGTATCAGATCTTTAATGAAGAATTCTCAGTATTGGATTTTGAACGTTCATTGATTATACACATAGATAATATCACGCCTATTGAAATTTCTTTTTGTATTGGATATGTTGCTGTTATGTCAGATTTAGAAGTCTTAATCCTAAAACTTGAGTTGGACCCTAAAAATGGAGAGAGTGTTAATCACCATCCGCCCAAGACCAACAATTCAATGGAACAGGCAAAAGGTAAACAAATTTAGCTTTCTTATTTTAGGTGTAGAAAGAACCCTTACTCTGGCAATCTCTGCAGGACTCAAGTAGTTACATTGACAAACCACGTTATTATTAGATTTAGTTATTCCTAATCCTAGGATTTGGGTTTATGTCAATAAAAATAATGGAACAACCACTGCTAAATGGGGAATTTCTAGTTTCAGTTCTCTTATTTACTAGTTGAATGACCTTAAGTTAGGAATACCATCTCTGAATTTCAGTTTCCTCGTGTGTAAAATGGGGATAATACTCTGTTGCACTTTATCAGTTGTGTGAGGAATAACTGAGCAAGTGCTAAGACTTCAAAACCAGTGTCCCTGTTAAATAAGAGATGGTTTGCATAAATAAGTGAGATTCTTGTGTGTCTAATTGATGGGATGTTGTAAAATCTAATTTCATTCAAGTAGTACTTGGAAGCTATTAAATGCTTGACTTTTATTTTGGAAGGCATCAGCAATGAAGCTTTGCAGCTTGAGTCAGATGATTTTGTAATGTGCCAAAAGCCCATGGAACTTCTTGGTAAAAAAAGTGAACAGTCTGGAGTCTCTGTTACACTGGAGTCAACAGGTTTAGCTGATGAAAAAGTAAAATATTTTCATGTTCAGCACCTATTCTACAGGTATGAGATCACTTTTTATTCACCAGCATTTAATCTCTATGTAACTGTGCCTAAAGTACACAGAAGTAAGATTTCCCTCTTTCTCTTCTCTTTTAAACCCACAGACGTTTTGCCCCTGATATTTCATCCTATGTCTTGTCTGATGATATCAAGTTGCATTCACTTCAACTGCTCCCCATTTACCAAACTGGTGAGTATGATGGTGCTCTGATGCAGCAAATGGATGGCACTGGGTTGGGAGGGGGACCAATATAATTAATAGTTTAGGTTCTTCTGCTGAATCTCCTGGTGGCCTTGGACACTTTTCTTAGCAACTACCTGTGAGCACTGGACAAGAGCCTCTTGTCAGCTAGAGGTCATGGGGAGGACATGATAGACAAAACTCATTTATCTTTAGGAGATTGTCACAGTCCCCAAAAGGGAAATCAGAGCTTGGTTAGAGCTGAAGTTAGTATCTGAGTTCCAACTTGGAATTTGGCAGGATTTCTTTGATGGTCTTGTGAGCAAGCAGGGAAAATGTGGATAGAATGGAATTCCTTTAGAGCAGTACTTCTCACCTTTGCTGAACATTGGGCTTACTATTGATACTTTTTAAAACACAAAAACTCAGTTTCTACATGCTGGAGATTCTGACTTAATTGATCTAGTGTGGGGCCTGTTCTTAATCCTGGCCTTTACCATCTTTAGTTATTACCTAGAGAACGATATAAATGTTATTCTGTGTCATTGTATTTATAGCCTTCATCTGTTTTTTGTCTTTTTTGTAAACATAATTTGAATACCTCCTTACTGTGTTAGGTATTTTGCTGAATACTAGGGAGCCAATTATCAGAGATAGGCAAATTATTTGTACTTATGAAGCTTTTTTTTCTAGTGGGGGAGGCAGATAGATATTAATCAAATAATCACAAAAAGGCCTATATAATGAAATGCTGAAGGAAGTGCTCTGTGGGAAAAGAAGCCCCTCTGTAGAGCCTGTAACAAGATCCTGTAACAAAATATCAGGACCTCCTGGAGAGGTGGGGAAGAGGATCTGAAGATGCTAGGGTTGGTGCAGGAGAGGGGAAGCATTCAGTCAGAGGAAGCAGCAAAGGCCTTATGGGGGAGGGGATTTATGTTTGAGGAACTGAGAGAAGCAAGCTTAGGGAGAGTTGAGAAAGGGGCAAGGTAGTTATTAGATGAGGCTGGAGACTAGACACAGCCGGTGACTGCTAGAGTTCCCTCTTTGTTCAGTGGTTTCTCACTGAACTTGGAATAAAATCCGAAATCATTCTTTAAGCCTAATTCTGTGCTCCTCTTGTCCCATGCTCATCATGCTTACTGTTTGCTCTCCCTAGATCTTTCCCTTGTTCCCCAGTATACCAAGTGCACTCATGTCAAGACTTGTTTATTCTTCTGTACTTAGAATATACTCCCCTCAGATGACTGGTGTCTTTGAGTCATTCAGCTCACGGCTCAAATATCACCTCACTAGAGAGGGGATGTCTTTGATTTCTCAGTTTAAGCTGTTCCCTTTTCTTATGCTTCAGAATTTTACTTATTTATTCTGTCCCTCTCCCTAGCACTCAAAACCAGAATGAATGCAGCAGCTACCTTGTCTGGTGCATACTTCTTTCCCTAGAATCTAGAACAGTTAACACCTAATAGGTGATGGATAAACATTTACTGATAGACAAATGAATGCATGGGTAGTGAATATTTGAGCTCGGCACTAATGGGTGACAGTTTTTAGAAGGTAGAGAATCTGGTAAGATTACTACATGAGGAGAACCAACATCTGCAAAGTTTAAAATCTTCCTGCCTCTTTGGAGATAAGGCAGCACTTCTGTTTTACTAGAGTATGAGTTTGGGTAGGGGAAAAGAGGGAGAGAGAACTGGATAGATTGCTTTGAGCCAATTGTTCAGGATGGGACTTTCTTCTATTATTAACGGGCGTCTTTGAAGGAGGTATACTTTTTAAAACTTTGACTATGAAAAATTTCAGGTTTGTTGTTAGAGAGAATAGTGCAGTGAATCCCATGTATTTATTACAAAGCTTCAGGTGTTACCTCATGACCACATCCTGACCCATGTCATATTATTTTGATGCAAGTCTATTTATATAATTTCACCCATAAATATTTCAACATGTTTTTATAAAAGTAAAGAATTTTTTAAAATGTGAAGAAACCCAAAAACATTTCAAATAAAAAATTCCTTGGTCTTTAAATAACCAATAGTGTTCACTTTTCTTCGATTATCTAAAAAAAAGTTTGCTTCATTTCTTTGAATCAGATTCTAAATAAGGTTCTTACATAGCAGTTGGTGGCTGTGAGGTTTTTCTCTTCTTATGTGTAGGCTCTCCCTTCCTCTTTCTCTTCTCTTTGCAATTTATTTAGCAAGAAACTGGACTGTATTTGTAGAATTTCCCATCATCTGAATTTTACTGATTGAATCTCTGCAGTGTCATTTGACATGTTCCTGTATCATCTGTATTGGTAGTTAGGTCTAAAGTTGGACTGTTCACTATGATAGCCATTTGCCACATGTAGCTTTGGGGCACTTGAAATGTGACTAATCTTAATTGAGAGATGTAAGTATAAAATTCACACTAGATTTTGAATACTTACTACAAGAAGGAATATAAAATGGCATAAATTTTTTGTTGATTGTGGAAATGATAATATTTTGAATATGTTGAGTTAATACATTATTACATTTTTGTTTGTAATTTAAAAATATCATTACTAAAAATATCTCAAATTGCACATGTGATTCATATTATATTTCTGTTGGTAATACTGGTCTAGATAGACTTGATTAGATGATAATGACTTAAATTTTGGTATCACAAATAACTTGAGTTCTCTAGGAAGGGAAATAGTATCTGGTTGATTCTTTTTGTGATTTTAACAACCACAGATGACCATTACCAAGATCTGTGCACTTATTAGAAGTTGCAAAATGATAATGTTCTAATTTTATCACTACTTCATTTCTTATTTTTATTCCATAAAGTTTACAGCTTGCCCAAAACTTTTTGGTTAGCCACTGATAGTCATTTTGGAATAGAAAAGTTAAGATATTGATTAGTTTGACTAGTTTCATGGTACATTTTCCCTCCATTTTTTTCATACAGGTCCTCTTACTTCTGATGGGAAAAATTCATCTCAGGAAAAAGAATTGCTAAGCCTCTTTTGTTTTTTCTCATTACCTCATGTGGGCTATCTCTACATGGTTGTCAGATCTGTTGAATTAATGTCAGTCTACCAATATCCTGAGACGTCTCAGCAGGCAGTGCTTACACCACAATTTTTGCATGTCATCACAAGGTATGTTACAGAGTCACTTGTGGGCCTTTGAATCAGTCACTTGTTTTTCTGTAAATTCTTGAGGTGTTTCTTAAATCTTCAAGTGAGATTTGTGTGAACCAGGATATTTCATTCTGAAATAATGATATGCATCTGTCTTTTGCTGACTCATCACTGCTTTTTTAATTGCAAACCTTTAAACGTAGTTTTGCCTGTTTTATTTTCTTGGACTGGTGGGGGATTTTTGTAAGAAAGCATAAGGTTCTTCATTAGGGAAGATTATCATGAAAAGTCAGTGGGGCCAGCAGTCCATCCCTTTAGATTTCTTATTTTTTCCTCTGCTGTCATATTCTTTCAATATTGAGATTTGTTTTATTCATCGTAGTTTAGAACTATTAAGGGGCCAGGAAGACTGTGTGATTAGTGTACTTAGTGCAGAAGAGGAAATTGTCACAGAGAGGTTGGAATTGGTCAAGATTATATTGCTAATTAGTGGCAGATGTCTTCCGCGTCACTCTTTTCTAGTTCCTGAGCAAGATTTTGATCTCATTTCCTTCAATCTCAGGAGTGATATTTTTGCTTCTACTTTTTGTTTTTCAAGTTTAGATTATGTGCAAGAAACGGCACTGTGTCCTCTGCCCAAGCAACCATGAATAAGGTACCTTATCTGCTTCTGAAGCAACAACATAAGAGACATACAGAGAAACATACAAGGTCATGAAATTAGATTTGTGAAATATCTTAAGACCTCATGAAAGTAGGATAGGCACTCAGAGGAGGGAGACTATTTTGTGGCAGTTTGTTTTTGTTTTTTAGTGGAAGGAAGTCAGTCAGGAAGGGAGAGGAGGAAAAAGCATTTTACTTATTTAGTTGTTCATTTTACTTGTCCCCTTCTGGCCCCAGGTTCTAGACTGCGAACCCTGGTTCTTGAGCTGTATGTGTACTGTGTCCCAAGCACAGGCTTAACACCTGAGCCAAAGGCTTTGTCCAATTTTGAGGAAGTATCCAATAAATAATTGCATAGGTCAGTTTTTTTTTTTTTTTCTCAGCTAAGTGGAGTATCAAAATCTCTAGCAGGTGCAGAGTATATTTCAAACAGCACAGGAGCCAACCAGAGATTCTGCTACTCACTCCCTCCCCTCTTTTCCCATTTCTGGTGTAAGGAGATATGCTGTTGTGTTTCTTAAACAAATAGCATAGAGGTTGCTAGTCTTTTCAGTTTCCAAAGGGCTGTGTAGTTGTTTTCTTAAATATGAAGAAGCTGAAATGTGAAGAAATGGTGGATCCAATGCTTGAGAGACAGATTAGGGCCATGCAAAGTAACAATTTTTTTAAAGTTTTGACCAACAAAAATGCGATCAGAGCATTACTTTAGGAAAATATGGGCACTATGGGGGTGAATTGAGCATAGAAAAGTATATTAGAGTGTTTCTGGCAAGGGTATAAAGACATGCTGAATTATGATAAGGCAGTAGCAGTGAGAAGAGAAGGAAGAATGGATGGAAGAGGCTGGGAGCAGAGAATTCTAGTATTTGGTTTCTGATGGGATAATGGGGGGTGGAGGACCATGAAAAACTCCATAAAAGCTTTGAGCTGGCTGATGTCGTGTGGGAGTAAAGAGATGTTTGTTTAGTACATTTGAGTTTGAGGTGCTAGGGAATATCAACAGAACATGTTAAATGGACTTTGGACAGATGCGAATGGAGAATAAGTTTAGAGAAGAGAGGAAAACATAGGCACTTTATCACCACAAAAAAATGGAGCTGATTTTCAAAGTAGTGAGCGTGGCCACAGGAATGTGCAAGCAGAAAAATAGTTGGAGAACTAAACTCTGGCGAAGGTCATGTTTAAGAGGTGAAAGAAGGAAGGGAAAGACCTTAGGATACAGAAGAACCTAAGAAACTCTAGCATCTCAGAAATCAGTGAAACAAAGAAGGAATACAATATGAATTTCTATCCCAAAATATTAATTCAAAAGACGATTCATCTTTGCTCTCTCTGATTGCATAGACGTACTCTCTAAACTTATCCCTTAATCTCTCTCAAGTATAAGTCAAGAACAGGTTTGGAAATGTAGAGTCCAGAAAGCATAGAATTATGAAATATAATAAATACTTTAAAAATCACTCTATAGTAATTCCAAGCCACCCTCTATTAAAAAGCACTCTGACTTTATGAGAAGCATTTGATAAATGCTTGAATAGCCACCCCCACCACTTCTCTACTCACCTGTACAATTCTCCCCACTGTGGGCATGATGGTCGCTGGCCTCTGCTTTGCTCATGGCCTCTCCTCTTCCTCAGTAACAGCCTGCAGTGTTTCACAGTGCGGTGCAGTGCGGCGGCGGCCCGTGAGGAGGACCCCTATGAGGACACTACCCTGAAGGTTAGATCTGGGTTATGATGGTAGTGAAACCTTCTGATCAAAAAGGAACTATGAATGCATGCAGATTTGCTCTTAGATCAAGGCTCAATCAACATAAAGGTCTTAAGTTCTTGTGTATTGAACTTGTTTATCAAATTATAACTTTTGGATGTAAAATAATAAGGATTTTGTGATTCATGATTTAGATGGGTTTTTAAAAATTACTTTGAAAATATTTCACACACAATATAAAGCATCGTTTTTAGAGATTGGTTAAGAATATATACAGTGTAACTTAGAGAGCACTTCACAAGTATAGTATGCTGCAGTGTTATTTTTTAGCAAATATTGGTGACAGTTGTATACAGTTTTTAGCAGGGCAGTACAGAAATCAGTATATTCAAGAACAAAATCAAGTAAAGTGTATTAAATACTTATTTTTCTGGTTATCAGATATCCTGCTCATCTTTGCTATTTTATAATCCTTTAATACTCTGTGTTTCCATAGTCTTTTTTTTTAAAGCATTGTATTAAGGTAACTTTGTCTTGCAAATTAATATAAGCACATAGGTTCCCATATGTTCAAGTTCTTCTTTCCTCAAATACATGTCAACACACTCTGCCCTCCACCAAATTGCCAAGGGTTCATCACCATCGTCCAGTGCCCCCACACTTCTGTCCCATTCCCTACTGGTAACCTCAGTTCTCCTTAGTCTTAATCTAAGTGTTCATGGATATGCTCCATCAGTAACCTTGTATTTAGTGAGAAACAATATGCTTAATTTCTGAAAAGCCCTCCACCACAAAATAAATGTAGATGATTTTTGATGAAATTTGATATTTTCTGATCTTGAATTTCTGTTCTCAGAGATAGTTAAATTTTGATCTATTTGTTGCATGTTATTTCACCTCTGAAATAAAAGCTATTTGAATGGATAGTAATTATGAAAAATGTGCAAGAAACAAGGTTAATGTCTGTCTGGTACCTGGAACATCTTTTCCTAGAAAAATGTGCTCAGTAATGGGAGTGTTAACAAGCCAGTTCCTTTGTAGTATGTAATGTGTCAGAGGTACTTGACTACTCTCACTGTTGCCCAAAGTGTGATATCTGATAACTTTTTATGGAATTGTGATCTGAGCTCTCAACGGTTTTTCTTTGGATTGCCTGGAGCTTTCTCTTGCTGGCCAGGCTTCCTGTCTACCTTCAGCCTCTTGGGAAATTAGATTCACAACTTTCCCATGCCTTACTGTCTGTGTTTAAGATACATATGTGACATTTTCATGAGATTATTTTAAAAATCAAGGTTATGTAAGTGGTAATGGTGGTATAAGAGTGTGTAAAAGATTGAGGTAGGATCAGTCTACATTTGAAAATAAGCCCTAATTCCAGGTCTTTGTGGTGTCTCATTAAACTCAAGGGAAGGGGAGAAAAAGGAGAGCAGCACTGGTGGGAACTTCTGCCGTTAAGGCTAGTCTTCTGGGAGGTGACATTGGGAAGAACAGTAATGAACATGCTTTCCTTGTGGCTCCATCTTTCTGAAATCCTAGCTTCCACCTGAACGGAAGAACAGTAATGAACATGCCTTCCTTGTGGCTCCATCTTTCTGAAATCCTAGCTTCCACCTGAACCAGCCATAGTCCTGTAGCCAGTGTGCTGACTCAAACTTTGGGCGCTGTGGTATCTGAAAAGATTTCACAGCCTCAGCTTGGTCCAGGAGTTGTGCGTGGTGTTCATCTCCCCTTTCACTGAGTTTCTGGATCCTCAGTAAGATAGCGAAGTCTACCCTGACTTCCTTATGAATGAAAAATAGTGTTTTCCTAACATGTTATTACAAAGGGACAAGGAAGATGGCCTCAGAATCAAAGTGTTAATGGAGGAGAGGGCAGGGTTCTGGGAGTGTCATTTCCTGAGCTCCCAGAAAGGGCTCTTCCATTATCTTATCTCTTCTGCTAAAATGCAGAGTCCCTTAAGGAACTGGAACCTGACTGCTGACCCAGTGGTTCTTCCACTTTAATTGATCCAGCCTAGTCTGTCAGTCATTTCAGACAGCAGTCACACCCGAGGGGCTAACAGTCAGGGGCCCTCAGAGAACACAGCCATTTCTGTCACACACCATTTACTAAGAAACCATTTAATGTGCTCTCCATGCAGAAGAATGTTTTCTTGTAGCATGATTTTGCCCAGAAACGCCATTTAGACATATCTCTGAGCTAGGCCATGGCTGGCGGGGGTTTCCTGGGTGGCAGGTTATCAGTCATGACTATACTCCTGAAGCTCCCACAGCTCTGAGGGCTCAGATATACTGCTTTCTGCCTTCATTCAGTCAATTAATAACTCTTTGGCAGGCACATATTAGGTATATAATAAGCTGCGTAAGTTTAGATACTATAACCCTACTTTGACAAAAATACATACATGAAGAAAAATTTGAATAATAGGAAGGACAGAAGATATTTTTATCAAATAAACAGCCTGAGTTTTGAAAGTTAAAGCTCATATACCTTTATTCCTTTGTTAAATATGTGATTTTTCCTTTCCTAGGCTTGCCCACCTGTCAGTATGGATGTCTGTGCTTTGAAAATACAGCTTTTCATAGGCTTGAAAGCCATCTCTCATTTTAGAAATCACATCATACTTTTAACCAAGGCAGACTCTGAGGCCATTTCAGAGAGAAAAGAGTCACCCAAGAGGCTTCTGTAAGCATACCCTCACCCTTAGATATTCCTGCCAGAGTTTCTCAAAAGAATGATTTCTGGTGTATTTTGTGTGTGTACATTTTAATTTGTCTTTTTTTTTTTCCAAAACTAAAACTTTGATCAGATGGCTTTTCTATGATATTCTTTTCCCAGGGAAGAAAGAAAAGCTTCTAACAATCTGTAATATCCTTTATAGTTGATCTTGGAGTTTCTGGGAAAAATGAATAATTTCTATAAAAATCTAACATATTAGATAAAGAACTTACTTTTCGCTATAATTAATGGAAAGATGGAGCCTTTAGTGCCAATCCAAACTACAAGGCTCTTTGCTATTTTCCTTCTTTGACCTTTCAGTGATTTTGTTTTTATCTAATGATTTATTTTCTGTTTCAGTTCAAAAGATATATGCTGTTTTCCATGCAGAAACCATTTAAATTTTTTTCTTTAAGTTTTATTGAGATATAATTGGCATATAGACGTTTAAGATGTCTAACGCAAATACTTGACTTACACATTTATTGTAGAATGATTACCACAATTTCAAAAGAAATTAGTAACGCATTTCTTACCTTAGTGTATATTCATGAGATAATAGATATAATGTATAGATATGTGCTACTCTACCTTAAAATAAAATTGCATTTTGATAACATTAATCTCCAGTTGACTCTTGGGTTTTCTGCTTTCAAGTTGTTGGAAAAGAATGCTTATTTCCAGACTAGTTATTTTAGTTCCATTCATTATTTTCTAAATGCAGTCTAATTTCAGCACTCTACTATGAAAAATTTAATCAGGAAAGAAATCTGTCGAGAGAGAGAAACAAATCAAATGTCTTTTTTTTTTTTTGTTATGTTTTTCCTTTTTCAAATTGTGTTTGTGCTCTGTTCCAGCAACAGGAATAACTAGAGGCTGTCTTGGGTAACTTGTCCCTTAGAGTATAGGCACAGCAGGATAGTCTGAAACTGCTCCTGAAAAACTTCTGACAGGATGAAAAACAACTTGCAGTTTTGTACATTTGACATTTTAAAATTATTTTGTTTTAAAATGTATTTTAAACTTCCAATTTATTTGAAAATTCATTTGGTGAAAAGTCTACATTTTAAAAAGACTGTTTATTAAGGTATATGCATCACACAGTGAAAGCAAGAGTTAAGATAGTGCTCTAAGCTAGTTCACAGTTCTGCAAATCTTCTGATTTTCTCAGCAGCTGTGAGAGTTTTACCTGCCACACTGTTGGAACTTCTGCTTGGGTTATGGCACAGGGCATTCTGGACTTGTGGGCAACATGTGGGAGACAGCCTGCGCACAGGGACTTTCACAGCCAAGTCTCTTCCTTTTGAGGGGTCTTGTCTATTTTTGTTTGTTTTGCATTTATTACCCACTTGGTAATACTTATGGAGTGAGTTAGAAGCAGTTGGTTTGTTAATATAAAATGCAGGCCTATGTAGTATTGTGAAGTAGTGTTTTATAAAAATTATACATTTATTACTGAAGAAAATATTCAATAAAAGTGATTTCAATTGTTTTAGGTATACAATATCAACCATTTAAAATTGCCATTTATTAATATTGTCTTATCTTAAGTTCTTGTCCTTTGTTTTACTTTTAGCTCTAGAAAAGATACTAGTGTGAAGCTTGAAACACCTCCTGTAGCTGAGGCTGGGTGGAATTTGTATATTGTGAATACAACCTCACCAGTACAACTGTACAAAGAAATGGTATTCCTTTAAGATTTCTAATTTTTGTTTGTAGAAATTTAGTGCAGAATTGGTAATCAGAAATTGATTCTAACTATCTTACATTCAGATCAGAAATTGATTCTAACTATCTTACATTCAGAATGCCATAGCCAACCAACTCCCAGGCTCTAACAGTGGAGTGTGTGTCTTTCTCCACCTTCTTGGTGTAGCTCTTGACTAGTGGAGGAACTGGTAAAATGTCCCTTCACTACAGAAGAAACCCTAACTTGTACTGACTCTTCTGTGAGGACTGATGAATAGTATAAACGTAGTTACCCTTTGACCTTTACTTGTAAAAATAGGGCCATGACATGGAACTGAGAGAAGTCGTAGATTATTTATCCCTAACTCTTTGAAATACTAGCAGATTGTCCCAGAATCCTGTAGCATTGTCCTGAGGGCAGGGGCCCTGAGTAGGCATCCTTTTTCCTTTTCTAAGAGTAACACCTGCCTACTCAGTCGTGGCAATTTTTTTAGTTCTTAATTTTAAAATAATTTCAAATTTGAAGAAATGTTACAAGAATCAGAATATGAGTTAAACTTTCATATTTCCCACACTGTTTCACCCATAGTTAGCATTTTACCCCTTTTACATCTCTTTTTTTGTACTCTTGTACTAACTAAATACACATATACACACACTTGCTTTTTTCTGGTCCATCGGAAGGTGAATTGCATACATCATAGCCTTGTGTTCCTAAATGTTTCAGTGCATGTTTCCTAAGAATCAGGATATTTGCTTACATAACCACAAATCAGTCTTATGTGTCAGTAAATTTAATATGAGCATTATATCATAATCCATGGTTCATATTGCAATTTTGTCAGCTGACAGAATGTGGTCTGATAGCACTCCACCACACCCCAACTTTTTTTACTTTTTCAGTGTTCTCTAGTTTGGATTTTTTTCATGTTTGTTTTCATAATTATATTCAGGTTACATATTTTTCTTGACTAGAAAATTGCATAATTGATGTCTTGTCTTTCTCAGAGTGTCACATGGATCCATCTGCCCCTCATTGGGATGTCAGTTTTATCATAAGGTTAAGGCTTTGCCTGATTTGTTCCTGGCATTTTAATGATATTCATTATATCATTTTCGCTGTCTTTTTAGTTTTGCTTAATTGAAAGTCTTGGACTTCATCTAGGTGATTTCCCTACTGGAGTCTGAAAATACTAGTTGACTCAGATTAGTTAGTGATAAATTTTATAAGCCCAGTATGAATTACAGAAATAGATGTAGTAGACCCTAAATTTACCAATCAAAACTAAAACAAGGGAAGGACTGAGTCTGAATTTGAGAAAGATTTGTCACAGAATTTTTTGAAAAGCCAGCTATTTCAGATATGTTCATTATCCCTAACAAAGTGTGTTCAAATCATTTCTAAGTTAATAGTATTACAGTAATATTTGTACCATGATTATTGCTACTTTTGATTATCATTGTTTAATGGAGGAGTGTTTACAGTCATGAATGTATTAAACTGGCTCATAAATTATGGGGGAAAAAAACACTTGAACTAGGCTCCATCACAATTATAATTAACCACTTTTTGATTCATTTTTTTAGAATTTAATTTGTCCAAATATTAATTTTGTTGACAAAATATATATTCTTAAGAACTGGGAAATGTGGAAGTCTTTCTGAAGCAATATCAGCTGTGTTTTTGTTTTTTCAGATAGACTATAGTAATACCTATAAGACTGCCAAAACCCAGAGCTGCATCCACCTTCTCAGCGAAGCTCATCTGTTAGTGAGAGCTGCCCTGATGGATGCTAGTCAACTAGAACCTGGAGAAAAAATGGAACTTTTAGAAGCATTTAAAGAAAGCTGTGGCCACCTTGGAGACTGCTACAGTAGGTTGGTGATGCTTCTTGAAATCTTATTAGAGAAGCCTTTTTGAGCTTTGGGTGAACTTACTTTCTTTTCCATCTCTGTTATCTTACAAATGGGGAAATGCATGAAGGGGGTGGTCCATTTATACCACAAGCTTTTGTTGAGACATATTGTGTGTCAGGTACTATGCTAGACTCAGAGATACAAAGATCAACATGATCCATTGCCTACCTTGAAGCAACTAAAATTTATTATTAGATGAGCAGTGCCTCTCAGGTTCATGCATCGCAAGCATTAATTTAGGAATTTGAAGTTTTTTTCAGACCTTGATAGAGGGCCCATGATTCCCTCTCAGTGAAAATCCCTGAGACATTCATAGTACTAGTTTGTTGCCTGCTAACTGAAGGGAGAGAGAGCATTTGGACAGTCTGTGATTTTAATCTTATTAATTACTGATGTCAGAGAAGAACACAAGAATGAATAGTGTTCTTTTTTTGATAATATTTGTATTTTTTGTATACGATTATTTTGAAATCTTTCTTGACCAATGGGAATGATTTTAAACTAATAAAACAAATTTTTTCTACCTAATATTACTAGAATTGCATTATAAATAATGAAATTCACTCATTTTTCTTTTTATTATAAGCAAGCAACAAGAAACCTTATTTTCTTAGTCATTAGAATGACTTTGCAGAATAAAATTTAGGAGCTAGTCCAACTTTTAGTGGCAGTAAAAGTGTATTTTGTGATTTATGTTTTTTGAAAAGCATGATCTGTTTTATTATCAATTGTCTTAGACATGTAAGATTAAAAATGCATTTGCATTTGAGGTTTTCTTATTTCTTCCCTGTAGGCTCGATACCCAGTATTCCCACCTTGCCTTGCCGTACTATAAGATGTCCGGATTGTCTATGGCTGAAGTTTTGGCCCGAATGGACTGGACAGTAGAGGATGGAACACAGAAATACGAGAAGGGGTTAATCTTTTACATTAATCACTCACTTTATGAAAACCTGGATGAAGAATTAAGTGAAGTGAATATAGTTTTCTGTTTAGTTATGTCTTTTATTTTTAACTTTCCATTTTGGTAACTTATTTATGTAATACTATTTAGAAGTCAAATCCAAATATTTTCCTTTGGTATTAATACTTTTCCTAAAAAGTAACTAATGTACCTCTTTCTTCATTAATAATCATAGAATTATAACTTGGAGAAGAATTTATCATCATCACTTTCTCATTATATAGAGGAGGGAACGTGGTCCATTGTGATCAAGTGATTTGTGCAATGTGACAGTGATGTCTTTAGAAGAATCATGTAAACCATAGACCTTGTCTTCCTTTACTCTTCTGCATCTCTTCCCACAGCCATCTGTCCCATTTTCCCAGTGTCCAAAACTTTGCTTATGAAATCCTGACCCAGTGACCTTAAGGCATCGTTAAGGATTGTTATTAGCACCTCATATATTTTTTAAAAGAATCAAATGCAAAACTACAAAGTTGGAGGATAAGTCTTATTATACCAATTATTTTAAGGTTTTGAGAGAAATGAATTTTTCTCATACAAGTTAGCTTATTAAATATATTTTGAATTAAGTTGTCATTTTTATAAGACTTTTGAATCAAATATTAATTATTTTCATCTGAACACTTGTTAAAATGAGAAGTGTTGACCACAACTTGGCATATATTTTCACTGCTTTATTGTTATAGCTCAACAGAGAGATTAGGTCATCTTAGGGCTTCCAGCTATTATCATAACTCTCTTTTTAAATTTAAATATAATATTCATACATCACTTCAGTTTTTACTAATGCCTAATTTTAACTTGAATGTTTGTTCTTGACTTTGTTTCTTTTTTCTTTGCTGGTTTTGTTGCTTTCTTCCAACTGACTGATCTCTTCTTGCTTCTTGTTCATGCTCATCAAAGGAGTTAGCAGCAAAAGTGGTGCAGATGTTTTATGTGGCTGAGCCTAAACAACTGCCCCATATTCTCTGTACTTCATCTATGAAGAATGTTAACCCTTTAACTGCCATGAACTATTTAAAGAAGCTGTGTTCTTCTGGGTGTTCCTCGATCTTAGTGACATTGACCAAAGCATCAATGGCTCTGAAAATGGGAGATCTTGACATGTACAGAAATGAAGTAAAAAGCCATTCAGAGGTACGGTGTCCTATCTGGTATTAACAGTACTGATGCAGTGTTCTTAAGGTGTTTAGATTTTTTTTTTTTGGCTTCTGTCTAGCTCATTTTTCCTTAATTGTATAGGAAAATAATAGTAAAAAGGAAATGACTCAAAGTTGGAGTTCTTGGGACATTGGATCTGACAAATGAAAAAGCGGTAAGAATGAACAGTGGCAGCAATAGGTATCCAAAGACCTTACAACTCAGTGTTGGGAACATTCAGAACACTGTACTGAAGAGTATGTAAGCACTGTCCTGCGTCAGCATTCTGAGCTGGCATGGAGGATGTATTGTGTCCACTGAAAACAGAGCAGTGTGATGTATATTTAAGTTTAGCCAGTGAGATATTAACGATAAGCATTAGGAGTCCATTAGTTGTAGAAATAAGCTGCACTGGGGCTAGGGCGAATCACAGGTGACTTTGTGGAGGATTGGGCATTTGAATACTGTATCCACAAAAGGCGGCTTTTCCTTGGAAGAGAGGACATTTAAGGATGTGAGCCAAAGATGTTAAACATTAGGGGAAGAACTTAAGCGGGAACATTAATTGAGCACTTACTATGTCCCTGACCTATTCTAAGCTCCTCGAATATGTTTTCTTATTTATTTCTTGTACCAGTTATATCAGGTAGGTGGTGTTATTTTACCTATTATACAGATGAAGGAACTAAGACACAGAGAGGGGTTCAGTAACTTGTCCAAGATCATAACAACTGGTGTATGGCAGAATTTGAACTAGGCAACCTGGCTCCTGTGCTATTTTGTTGTCTGACAGTGGTCAGTTGATCTGAACCCTGTCAGTTTCACTTTGCCCAGTTTGACTTTGGTTTCTAAAGGGAAACAGAAATTTTTTATCACTATAAAAATGACATTTTGATAGAATGAGGACAAGTCAACATATTGAGGTATTCTTTGCTTTGAAGAGTAGAATTCTAGAGTGATGAATTATCCTTCCATAATTTTGCAAAAATGTAATGTATTATTTTTAAATCAAGTAGATGTGAATATAAAACTCCCTCTAAAAATAGGATATGCTGTTGTTTAAATATAATAACCTTTATAAAGACAGTTAATGATGTCCTTATTAGAGTAAGGACTACTGTTTGTAGTTCAACAAAAAAATGAGATTACAGTGAATTAATAGCCTGACCATGACTCTTGAATGCATGTATGTTTTGTTCCTAATTTTTTTTTTTTTTTTGTCTGAAGATGAACTTGGTATGTGGCTTCATTCTGGAACCTCGACTATTGATACAACGGATGAAGGGACAAATTTTTCCAACTGAGCTTGCCACTCACTTGAAGGAGACTCAGCCTGGATTGCTTGTGGCTTCTATCCTAGGCTTGCAGAAGAACAACCATATTGGAATTGAAGAAGCAGATTCCTTCTTCAAGGTTTGCCACTTTGAGAAAGCAATTATTCTGGATGACCTGATACAATTAGTGGGAGTAGGGAGCAGTATAAGAGAAGTGAACTTTTTATTTGTTTATTAAAAAAGCAGACCTACAACCAGTTTATAAGGTAAAAATACAAAATAAATGACTATGTGGAAAAGTTCCATTCATGCAACCTAGAATCTATGTCCTGTTAAAATATCAACATGTGCTTTTGCCATGACCCTAAGGCTAATGGTAAATTCTTAAACTTGTGGCACACATGGTGGAGTGATAGAGCAGCTGTCACTTGATCAATAACGTATTTAACTGGGCAATGGGGCCTTGTTTCATTGTTTTCAAGATGCTTTGCGGTAAAGATGAAGGTACAGTTCCTCAGCTCTTGGTAGACTTTTGGGAAGCTCAGCTGGTAGCATGTCTCCCAGATGTGGTACTTCAGGAACTCTTCCTCAAACTCACATCACAGTACATCTGGAGATTATCGAAGAGGCAACCCCCTGATACCACACCATTGCAAACATCAGAGGATCTGGTAAGATAATGGGATAATGCATTACATTAAACTTATGCATTACACATTATGATGATATACCTTCTTTCTTTTAAGAGTCAACCTAATTTATATTACCAGAGATCTTATTTAAGCAAGAGTTTAAAATTCACCTAAAACATTTGTGTGAAATGGCCCACATTTTAGATAGTTTTATATTCTAAAGGACGTCCCCTACTGCTCCTTTATTACATACTAGCAGTGGTACCTCAGTAGCCAGAGCACTGTGGAAGGGACTTTCCCCAGATCATCACATCTGTCCTCCCTCAGGGGATGGTCATGAAGTTGAACATTGAAGAGAGACATCTGCAGAGCTCCTTGGTAGGGGAGGAATTATGGAAGGATTACAGCAGAGAGACTTTCTTACATAAGAACTATTCTGTAGCCCTTGAGGCAGTCTGAACAACACTTTTTTTGCACTGCCTGCTTTCTTCTCCCTTCCAGCTCTCGTGTCTCTTGTGGGAACCATGGTTAGTGTGGGCTCACTGGAAAATTCCTTTAATAAGGGGAGCTTTGTGGGAATTGTCTTGAGACATATGGAAGAGGTAGTAGAAATAAAAATTATATCCAGTGTTACTGTTACTATATTTTTTTTAGTATAATTAACTTAAAAGTATAAATTTTTTTGTTAGAAAGTGCCTCTTTGGAATATTTTAAAATTTAAAATATGAAAAAAGTAGTATAGATTTATTCAGTGAATAAAGTTCCAAATAATATTTAAAATAGTGATCATTTAAACTTTTCCCAGGGGAATACATTCTGAAAGACTTTCCATCCCCTTTCCAGGAAGATATTTAACCAATTCTGTGATATGGCAGAGGATTAGCAATTGCTTGCTCTTTGTGGAATAGATGAAGGAAGTCTTGCTTTGTTGTGTTTTGTTTGTGATAATTTTCTTTTACATTTTAGATAAATGCCTGTAGTCATTATGGCTTAATCTATCCATGGGTTAATGTCTTAATATCATCTGGTTCCTTAGCTGATAAAAGTTATTCAGAAGACCTCTCAAAATTACAGGTAAATAAAAATGCCTCTTTTTCTTATGAATATGTATTTTATGGCAGAGTTTAAGATTTAAACTTGGTATAAGACCTCAAGTGTCCTAGTAATCTAGAGTATATAATTTTGGGGGACAAACTCCATTGTTAGCACACTCAGGGATTCTGGAGGGAATTCTAACTGTCTGAAACTGGTTGAGAAAGCTGGTTTCATCACTGGTAGATGTGTTTGTTCAAAGTCACCTGACTGCCTTGTCTCATTTTCAGCATGCTTGAAATCACTTTGTAACATGAAAGTATGCCAAATGGCTAGTGGTGTTTCATTGATGAGTTGGTTTTTTTTTTAAAAACATTTTTAAAAGCATTCATTTTAAAAGCATTTAAAAATTTTAGGCCTCTAGCCTAAGCCAACTGCTACTGTCTGTCTTATAGAAAACAGGTCAGAGTGTCCCATTTATCTGGATCCTGAAAGGAATTTAAAAAAAAAAAATAGGTATGATCAGAGAATGTAGATTATTCTGCAAGAATTCTAACCATGATGGTGTTTTGAATGGAAATTAGAAAGAGAGCCTGCATTTGATTTGGTGGCTCAGGCTGGACTAGATATGGATGTGATTTTATTCAATGTAGTTCAGTGACCCAAAGCCCGAATAGAGCTATCAAACCTATTTTGTTGATCTACTCAATGCAGTTGCCAGCATATACAAATCGAGATTTTAAATTAAGATTTCTGAGTTTCTGAAATTAAAAATTTCTTTTGAAAACTTCCAACAGAATTAGTAAATCTGGGCCCTCTTTGCCTCTGAGATGTGAAGGGTGGAGGCACTAGTGGCCCTTCTCCTTGGCCAGTGCTTCTGCCATTCTGTCAGTCACAGTTCTCATCTTGATGACCTACTGGTCCAGATACTGAGTCTTTGGTGTCCATTTTCCTTTTTTTTTTTTTTTTTTTCCTTTAAGGAAGGGAGTTGTAGAGAGATGGAAAAGTATTTTTTTATTCAGTTGTTTATTTTGTTTTCCCACTCCTGCCCCAAGTGGTAAACCCAGGTCCTTGGACTTTACATGATCTATACCCCAGGCGTCTCAACTGCCTGAGCCATGAGAGCATGCCCCTGTTGTCCATTTTCCTTTTACCCAGCTACCTCCTTGCATTTTCATCATCTGTTTGGCCTCTTTTGGCTTATGATTTGCAACTCCTGATTTACATTGAAGAACTGATATAAGTGTGATTATTGCTTATAAAAACCAAACTGTCAGACTGGGGATGGGGGTCAGGGAGGAAAGCTCAAGAGGTAATATTGCTTAGACTCAGCCTCTAGACGTGCCTGTTCTGCTTCCTACAGAAATGGAGTTTACACACACACACACACACACACACACACACACACTCTCAATATTTATTCCAGTCCTGAGTTGAGAACCCAGGTCCTTTGGCTTACATGGTCCGTATTTTAGTTGCCTTAGCTGCTTGAGCTACAAGGGTGCACCTGAGTTACTTACAGTCTTAAAAAATTGCCAATGATGATTCTTCTTAATTCTTGTCTTTAGTGCCTCTATGATGCTTACCCTTAATGTTCAGTCCACTAATATTCCTCAACATGTGCTATAAATATGGTGTACAGCATTGGACAAGGCAGTTGTTAGACGTGTTTAAAATCACAGTTGTATAATAAGTGTTATTCAGTGATCCTCTGAAATCTACTTTGAAGTATTTTAAAAGAGTACATTTTTTCTGGGAATCTTTGTTAAAAGAGGATAGAAATTTAGTCTGCCTAAACTTTTGTGAATTCTTTTACTATTTATAACTTTCTGTATTGTCAATTAGTCTTAGTCATTAAAAAAAAACTTGTTTTATTTTTGTTAATATATATCAGATATGCTTTTCTGTTTTGTTTTTCTTTGTCATTAAACCCTAACCCAAGTTTATATGACTCAAGGAAGACTTTTCTGTATCAAGTATGGATCACCTTATAAACAAACACACAAAAACAAAAAAACTCTCATTTGTTCTTACCTAGAGGAAAGACAAGTTTGGGAATCATCTGGAGAACTTTTTCAAAATTATGACTCCACACCCCCCACAACCGCAACCACATAGATTTGATATGACTCTTGGTCTTTTGTCCTCAGTCACTGTAATAATATATTCGTGCAAAAGTTAAAAAAAAAATCTATAAATCTACTTGTCAGAAAACTGATATTAGAATGACAAAGTTAATAGAAAATGCCCCATTCTTTGACTTTGCATGGTCTACCCCTAACCCCTACCAGTTTGCCAGCCACATTTCCTTAGAGTCACTGCTATGATTGTGTAGGAAGAGAAGACATGTTTGGATTCTAACTGAGGATGTGAGCTCAGATCAGAGAAGGAAAAACCGTTGATCCTAAAATGGTGTAAGGGATAGAAACACCTCAGTCAAAAATATTTTGTAATTTTTCAGTCCTGCTTCCCCTCACAAACTACCAATAGCTTGTTGACTGGAAGTCATGCTAATAACATATACAATTGACAAACACATTTTGTTATATATATTATATACTGTCTTTTTTACAATAAAAGAAACTAGCAAAAAGAAAACATTATTAAAATCATAAGATAAATGCCGTTATACCATCTCTATTTACAAGAAAATCCAAGAGTAAGTAGACCCATGAAGTTTAAAATCTTGGTGTTCAAGGATCAGTTCTAACTAGTGCATGTGATGGGGGAGAAAAGACATCCAAGATTGAAAATCAGTGGAGTATTCTTAAACAAATTTAAGAATATTTTAAAGAATAGTAGTAACCTTTGGACCATTTTTTTTATGTAGTCTTATTTTTACACTTTCTAATGATGTTGATGATAGTACAGATAAAACTATGTAAAAGTTGGGAGATTAGTTAAGATGGTAACCTGTAGGAGCAGATCTCATCTCCTCCTGACAGCAACTAGGAATCACCTATTTGGCAGACACTAACGCTGAGGAAAAGTAGGTTCAGAAGTTACAGAGAAAGGGATGGCATTCATCACTAGAAAAGGTAGGCAAAAAAGTCAGGGTTCGGAGCTACACTGTGGATTTGGGATTCCAACCCTGGTGGGGGGGCGTGGGACCGTGAAGGGGATGGAGCCTGAGGAAGAACCTGCCTCCCAGAGAGGTGCTGTGATAGCAGAGAGCCTATCCAGTGTGACTGGGACATAGACCCGGGGAAGAAGGTCTTGGCACAGGGCGGAAGGAGGGTCAGCTCCCTGGTATACTGAGTAAGAGTTCCGGAAGGGGAATTACAGAGGGTTACTGACATAACCAGAAGACAGTGGGAGATCCCTTACCCCTACCACCATATTGCGCCAAAGCCACAGAACCAGCCCAGTGAAAATCCCACCCACAGGCTGAACTCCGGCCCCAATGCAGTGTCCATGTAAGAACTTCAACAAATCCAATCAGTGGTAACACCACACAACTCAAGAATTCCCAATGTTCAAACCAAGATCCTGGCTTACTCAGTGCAAGTTGATACCTTACATAATGCCATCGCTTCAGGGAAACCTTACCCAGAGAATCATAAGTTGAATGCCAAACAGAATGAAGATACAGAGAAATATATGTGAAATGATGGACCCAATTAAAAATCCAGGGAAAAATCTGAATACAGTAGACCTGCGCAAACTGAGGATGAATTTAGGGTACCAGTGATAAACATACTCATGGAAATCAAGAAGCAATAGAGGAAGAAAAAGAGAACCAAAAAAAATGAAATGTAGCAAGATGTCAAAGAAATGAAGAATATGATAGCTGAACTGAAGAACTCAATGGAAGGAACTCAAGTAGGATAAATGAACCTCCAATAGAATAAATGAGCTGGAATATAGGGCAGAGGAATGTACTCAATCAAACTAGCAAAGAAAAAAAGAATGAAAACAAACGAAGACAGCATTCGAGACCTATGGAATAACAGCAAAAGGAACAGCACTCGAATCATAGGAGTCCCAGAAGGAGAAGAGTGAGAATGGGGGTAGAAACTATTTGAAGAAATCATAGCTGAGAACTTCCCCAATGTGAGTAATGAAGCAAGTCTTCAGACCCAGGAAACTCAGAGAGTTCCTAAAAGAAACCCAAACAGACCTACAGCTAGGTACATTGTCATCAAAATATAAAAAATACAAGATAAAAAATCTTAAAAGCAACTAGAGAAAAATGGGTCATAAGTATAGGAGTCCCTATAAGATGGTCAGGGGATTTCTCAAGTGCAACTCTATGGACCAGAAGGGACTGACATGATAATATTCAACGTACTGAAGGAAAAGAATTTTCAACCTAGGATACTAGACCCTGTAAGATTATCATTTAGAACTGAAGGAATGATAAAAAGCTTTTCAGATAAGCAAAAGGTAAAGGAATTCATCAACACAAACCAGCTCTATAGAAAATGCTAAAGGAAGCTTTATAAAGAAACCCACTTAAAAACAGCTAGATATCAAATACAAAGAGTGGGGAGGAGGAAAGGAGAATAGAAATGTGGATGGTTAGACTGAGTGCTAGACTGATCTACTTAAAATAAAAATAGGAAATAAGCACATAATTCTTAATGTTAACCTCAGGGTAACCTCAAAACACATCTCCAGGAAAAAGCAGAGAAGAAAACAAAAAGAAACCAGTGAAAACATAACTATACCCAACCTACCTAAAAAGAGAAAAGTAAGAACAAAGGCACTGTCTATAATAACCCCTAGAAGACAAATTATGAAATATCAGTAAAAAGATAAGTATCAATAGTCACCCTAAACATTAATGGATTGAACTCACCAATCAAATGACACAGAGTGGTTGAATGGATTAAAAAGCATAGCCCAGCCTTCTGCTCCATAGAGAAAGAACAATTAAAGCCAAAATCAGTAGAGAATACAAATAAATAAACAGTAAATAAATAATAAAAATTCAAGCAGAAATAAATGAAGTAGAAAACAAACAGATAATCCAGAATTTTGTTCCTTGAAAAAATAAAATTGACAAACCATTGGCTAGACTCACAAAGAAAAAAAATAGAGAAAACTGTTATAACTAGAATCAGAAATGAAAGGGGAACAGTTACAACAGATATCGTAGAAATACAAATCATCATAAGAGACTACTGTGAACAGCTCTGTACCAATAAAGTGGACAACCTCAAGGACATTGATGACTTTTAGAGGAATACAGCCTACCAAGACAACCTGGAAGAACTGGAAAATCTGAACAGAACAATCACAAGCAAGGAAATTAAAGAGGTAATCAAAAGCCTCCTAAAAATAAAAGTGTAGGACCAGATAGCTTTCCTAACGAGTTTACTAAACCTTCAGGAAGAATTAATACCTATTCTTCTAACATCACTGAAACCAATAGCCAATTGAGACATCGTAAAGAAAATTACAGACCAATATCTAATGAACATAAATGCAGCAATTCTCAACAAAAAATTAGCAAACTGAATCCAACAATGCATCAAAAAGACCATCCATCATGACCAAATGGGATTTATCCCAGGGATGGTTCAGCAATGTGAATCTATTACTGTAATACATATCAGGTTATTGATCAAGTTATTGTTATATCTACAATATCAAGAAGAGCATGGAGAAAAAAAACCACAGTATTATATTAATAGATGCACAGAAAGTTTTTGACAAGATGCAACACAAATTTATGACAAAAACCCTGAGTAAAATGGGGATAGAAGGTAAATGCCACAACATATTAAAGGCCATGTACAATAAATCCACAACAACATCATCATGGCAAAAAATTGGAAGCATTTTCTCTAAAGTCAGGAACAAGGCAAGGCTGTCTATTCTCACCACTGCTACTTAACATTGTACTCAAGGTCTTAGCCAAAACAATTAGGCAAGAAAAAGTAAAGGAATCCAAATTGGAAAGGAGGAAATAAAGCTATCATTTGTGGATAACAGGATTATATACACTGAAAACTGTAAAAACTCCATCAAGTAACTACTAGAACTAATAAATGAATACAGTAAAGAGGCAGGCTACAAAATCCATGCTCGAAAATACCTTGCTTTGTTATATGCCAACAACATGCTAGAAGAAAACAAAATCAAGAAAAGCCCACTGTTTAAAATAAAATTTAAGTGAATCAAATATCTGGGATTATATTTAACAAAGGAGCTCAAAGACCTGTATAGTGAAATCTGTACATTCCTCTTAAAAGAAATAGAGGAGGATACAAAGGGATGGAAAGATATCCCCTGCTCATGGCTGGGAAGATTCCACCTTGCTTAATTGGCCATCTTATCTAGAGCAATATACTGATTTCATGCAATCTCCATTAAAATACCGCAGGCTTATTTTAAGAAAATACAACAAAAAAATCTTAAAATTTGTATGGAACAACGAAAGATCCCAAATAGCCATAGCAATTATGAGAAAAAGGAGAGAATCTGGAAGAATTATATTCCCAGACATTGAGCTATACTACAAATTGATAGTGATCAAAAAGGTATGGTATTGGAATAATAACAGAGGCACAGATCAGTTGGAATAGAATCGAATCACCAGAAACTGATTCACTCACAATCTCTGACAAAAGAACCAAAGTATATGATAGAAAAAGGAAAGTCTCAACAAATGTTGAGGTGTTGGGAAAACTGGACAGCCACATGCAAAAGAATGAAGCTATATCACTCTAACACCATTCACAATAATTAACTCAGAATGGATTTAGAGACTTGGAAAAAAGACCAAAAGTCATAAAATTCTTGGAAGACAACATATGAAAGACATTCCATGATAACAGCCTTAGAGAGGTCCCTGGGGACTTAACTCCAGCATCCAGGGAAACAAAAATAAACAACTATCAAACTGAAAAGCTGCTTCACAACAAAAGGAAACATTACCAAAGCAAAAAGACAGCCTACTAACTGGGAGAAGATATTTGTGGTTCCATGTATTTGACAAGAGCTTAGTATCTAAAATACACAAGGAACTCATAAAACTCAGTAACAGGAAAACAGGTAATCCAATAAAAAAAAAGGTGAAGAGGAGTTGGAGAGACATTTTCCCAAAGAACATATACAGATGGCCAATGGGCACATGAAAAGATGCTCTTACTATTTGACTGTCAGGGAAATGTAATCAAAATAACAATGATTAAGAGATTGCTGTTATCTAAAAGTCTGGAAACAAAAATGTTGGCAAGGATGTGGAGAAAAGGGAACACTTTTGCACTATTGGTGGGAGTGCAAATTGGTGCAACCCTTATGAAAGCAGTATAGAGATTCCTCAAAAAGTTGAATATGGAAATCCCATATGATCCTCCTTTCCCGTTTCTGGGTATTCACTTGAAAGATTAAAAGCCATTAATTTGCAGAGATTTCTGCACCCCCATGTGTATTGCAGCCCTATTCACAATAGCTAGGAAATGGAAACTACCTAAGTACCTGATGTCAAATGAATTGATAAAGATGCTTAGATGCACAATGAAATACTACACAGATGAAATGAATACTACACCAAAGAAATGAAATGCTGTTATTTGAATCAACATGGATTGATCTAAAGGGGATTGTGTTAAGTTAAATAAGTCAAAAGAAGAAAGATAGAAACCAGATCATCTCACTCAGTTGGAATGTGAATAGATAAAACAAAGGACCATGAAAGAAAACCAACCCTTGGACACTTACAGTAGAACTGAGGTTACCAAAAGGGAATGGGATCAGGAGGAGGCAAGTGGTGGCAGAGCCCATTGGACAGTGGTAAAGAACGCTTGGTGATATAGTGGAGGGCAGGGTGTGTTGACGTATCTGAGGAATGGGGAAACTGCACATATGGGGAACTTACACCTATGCATATATTTTAATTTTTTAAGCAAAGTACTGTAATAAAATACTAGAGAAGTTAAAAACAGTAAAAGATGCGCCTTGGTAGTCTAGTGGTCTAGTACATCTTGGAGCATTCCCACATACATCCCGAGGTCCAGGGTTCAAGACCCGGGGTCAGGATGAGCAACAAATATGAATAACTAAATGAAAAAATAAATAAATAAAGCTCTTCCTCTTCTCTCTTCCTTCCTGTTTGCCTACTCACCTTCACTCCTTCCTGTACCTTAAAAAAAAAAAACAACAACTAAAAATTCATGGTAGTTTGTTTTGTATCAAGTTTCATTTAAACCATGGTTTGGGTTACCCAGGTCTTAACTTCTCCTACCCCTTCCATTGTTGTGTTAATCAAGAGTATAGATTTTTATCTGTTTTCTTTCATGTAGTGAGAACCTGTGAGTGATTATCTCCTTATTTCGTGCTTGCCATTTTATTGTTAGGAAATTATTCAGATAACATGATTATTATACTTGCAGAAAGGAAAGGGACAAACCTTATTCTCCTAACCATTCCTTGGTAGATATTTGGAATAAAATAATCACAATGGCTGTAAATGAATAGTTCACATTCCATAGCCTCCTGTGTGTCTGAGAATATGCTGTAACAAAAGAAAAAAGGAAATTAAAAAAACATCATTTTATCTGGAGAAAGGGAAAGCAGAGATTATTTTAGTGGTAGACTCGAAGGCCAGCTTTTATAGTTTATATACTTAAAAGTAAATAGTTGGTCAAATTCTGAAACTGAAATAGTACCAGCTCTGCCATTCAGCTTACAGAAAATGGTATTGACACAAATAATAATTAGGTTCTTACCAGTTTTAGTTTTCCTAAATGTTTTCTTTTGGTTATAAATGGAGTACATGCTCATTATAGAAAATTTGGAAAATACAGCAAAGTGTGAATAAAAATGTGGCTTTGTCATCCCATCCAGTGAGCTAATCTCTATCTTAATTTCCTGTGCTTTTCCAAAGGTATTTCTATATATGCATATATCTATGTAGGTTTTACAAAATTTACCATGCTCTGAATATACTTTTGTAATAAGTTTTTTTAATACTCGTCAGTAATCATAAGCACTTTCTCATTAATGATCCTTTGAAAACTATTTTTTTCTTTTTTTATTGAAGGGATATTGCATTTTGGCATTAACTTGTTTTGAGGTATATGTAATAGTGTTTTTACATTTACATATAGCATGGTAGGTTTACCAGTATCCCTACTCCCTTTTTCTGAAAAACTATTTTTGATGGCTATGTAATATTCCATTGTAGTGATGTTCCATAATTTATTTATTCATTCCTTCAGATTACTTTTGGGATTTTAATTTTATACTGTTGTGGTGAACATCACTTGACATAAATTTTGACCACATTGATTATTTCTTTAGAATGGAGTACTGTGTTATTTCCGTTAGTTTTAACATACCGTCTAAACAAAGCAAATAAAATGATACTTAAAAATGGTGTTCTAGTAAATGGATCATTATTCTTTAAAGTAGAGGTATTTTGAGATTAATATTTCAACACTTATTAAATATCATACATGTGTTCTAAAATTGCAGGGGAGTTTTTATAAGTAAGGTTTAGTCTCAAAAATAATTGTATTATGTATGTTGTGCTTTAGTTAGGTCTTTGGATGACTCATTTCATAACATTTCACTTTTCTGTTCATAGTCTCTTATATGTGGTCCTTCATTTGACATAGCTTCCATTATTCCATTCTTGGAACCACTCTCCAAAGACACTGTGGCTGGCCTCAGTGTTCATGTTTTATGTCGTACACGCTTGAAAGAGTATGAGCAGTGTATAGACACACTTTTGGAAAGATGCCCAGAAGCAGTGATTCCATATGCTAATCATGAACTGAAAGAAGAGAGTCGGGTATGCTTTTCAGATTATATTTTTTAGGCTTAATCAGTGATATCAGACTTGATAATCTTGTCTTATTTGTAAAATGGGAACAAATAATGATGATGCAACTCCAGAGTTATATGGGTCAAATCAGCAGATGCATTTAAATACGTGATTTGAATATCGTTAGAGGCTGTTAAAATATATGGTGCTGCTATGTTATCTGCTTTAAAAAAAATCTCTTGTTTTGAAATGAAATAGGCTATTACCTGAAGATTTTGGAAACATAAATATATGATGGGAAAACATTTTTTGCTATCTGGTCTTTAGTTTAGAAATTAGAAGAGTCTGAGACTTCAGTACTTTTCTTCCTTACTTCTTACCACCTAAGACATAATAGGACATGTCTATTTCTTCTTGAAAATAGGCATTTACATAAGTATAATATACATATTATTGCATCATCAAATCATAAACTTAAATTTCATGTTATAGTTGGAGTAGAAGTCTGGTTGTCAATATAACCTTTTATAAAAAAAATTTTGGTGCCTAAACCAACAAGTTATGGTTTTGTCCTGTGATTTCCTATATAATCTTACTCTCATTAGCAGTCTGAATATAAAATTCATCAAATTTAAAATGTATTCATTTTTCCTAAGATAGACTTTGTGGTGGAAAAAACTGCTGCCTGAACTTTGTCAGAGAATAAAATGTGGAGAGAAATGTCAGCTTTACTTGTCATCATTAAAAGGTAAAGTCATCTTTTTTGTTTCATTATAGATTTCTTAATTTTAGTTTTCACAATTTGCTGAAGACTTGCTTTCTCTAGTGTTTTCATGTGATTCTCAAGTGAGTTGAAAGTTTTGGCAAAATCATCAGGAAACTTAATTTTTAGCATTCATAAGCTCTCTCCCCCATTACACCTGATGTTCATTTGTCTCTTCTAGGTATTTTTCATCTCTTCAAACATTCAAGAAACTATCACAGTCATCACAATTCCAACCTCAGAATTAAAAAAAATTTAAGACAACTAAATTTTTATTAATTTACTTCATGTAGGCAATTTTTATTAATTTACTTCATGTAGGCAATTAAGATTATCCTTATTATTAATCATAAATGCAAGCAAGTTTCAAGGAATGACAACGTTTTTAAGAATGTAAAAGCTGAGTATCATAGAAAATGAGTTTTTATAATTTTAGTCCTTTATAAATCTTAATACAGGTAGATATCAATTTCTTTACTCTTGTGTATTGATTTCACTAGTTTATTATTGGCCTGATTACAAAGGGTATAGTTATATTGATTTCAGTGCATATAAAATATTTGAAATTGATGCTGTTGAGGTCTTTGACTTTTGAAGTGTTGGGGAGAGCCAGTTGCCATTGGAAGGTATATTTCTGTAGATCCACATTTAACTAAAGTTGTTTATGTTTGGAAAGACAAGGATGTGACTTTACTAATTTTATCCATCCCATCTCCCTGAGTGGGGCGGGAGTGGTTGGGGGTTTCAAAAGATGGAAATGTCAGGTGTCTTAACTACCCTGCTTCATTTCCATCATAATGTATCACCTAATTTTGAGTTGGTTTATGTGTCAGTGGATCACTTTCCATTGCAGATGCCATGTATCTTCACATCTCAGTGGAGTCAGTACATGGTTTATTCATTTTGCATGTTGTACCCTCCTCATCAACTATGTGCCTCTCCATAGAAAGCATTCTGTAACAGGATACTGACTTGAAGGGAAGATGCTTGAATAACTTTAGGTTCATTTTCAAGGGAAATCTTTCTGTTGTTTGTAGTACACTTAGAAGAGACTGGGATTGGAATCTGAAAAATTGGATCTGGAGAATTGGATATGGGTTCTAAGTTTGTACTTACTGAATGACCTGAAGCAAAGACTAATGAAAAGTTTAGGATTCACCCTACAGTCAAAACTGCAGGAATGTTAGGTTAGAGTCAGAGGTATTTCTTTCGAGATAAGATTTCTTTTCTCTCTGGTACAGCCCTTTCAACCTTCGTATTCTTGACATTTTGACCAGATTATTTGTGTGTGTTCCCTGTGTATTACAGAATTTTCAATAGCATCCTTAGCCTCAACCCACTAAACACCAGTAGCACCACTCCAGTTATGACAAACAAAAATTTCTCCAGGCATTATCAGATGTCCTTTGGGGACAGAATCATACTAGTTGAGAACCAGTGCACTGATGCAGAGCCATTTAAAACCGGGTTGAGTGCTTAACTTGTTTCAAGGGAATATTTTTTACTATTTTTGAAACTACTTATTAAAATTTCTAGTATTATGGTAAAATAACAAAAATAATGTTTAAAAAGTCATTTAAAATTCTACCAGCCAGAAATAACTATATTTATCATTTGACAAATACTTTGTAGACATGCTGGAGGATTTAAAGTGCTCTATGTATTTCAGGTATTGACCTGTTCTTAGAGTTATAACCTGTATTGGACAGTGGCAAGATTGTTAACTTTGTAACTATACTGGCCCAAATAATTTATTTATTTTTAAATATGGGATACTGCTTAGTGGCACCATATTTAGATTAAATAAACTGGTTTGCTAGGAAGACTTCAATAATTAATATTTTTATGAATTTATAAATGTCAGCTTTGCAAGTGAATTAGTATTGTTTATTATTATCTATTAGATATGAATCATTGTGTTTTATTTCTCTAAAGACTGGACGCTAGCATATTAACTAGATGGTGTCATTACACTATAGATGAGAAAACTGGGACTCAGGAGGTTAAGTGACTTTCTTGAAGTCATCAGAAAGTAAGAAAAAGAGTTTAATCCCTCCGCAAGTCTGTCTGATTCCAGTCTGGGGATCTTCCCCATATACTGCTGCCTCATTAACTTTTAATCAACAAGGACATATCAGTTATTTGTGTAAAGAATGATTTAGGCTGCTTAATATTGGACAAATGACTTTGAATGGATGTATACACACTTAGCAGATTTTATATTCCAGTCATTCTGAAAATAGAGTAAATCCTGGGCCTTTGAGGATCACCAACATAGTGGGAACACTGTTCTTCAGCACTGCCCACTCTTCCCAGCAGAGGGCAGCATGTGTCAAGAAACAATAGACTAAAAATGCTGTTATTTTTAAAATAATGTTTACTAAATTTTTGAATATTGAACAAGTTCACCAGAGCATATTATTTTGCAGTTTGGAAAAAAGGATAAGTGGTCATGTATAAACATTTTATACTTTGTAATAACATTAAAATCTCATAATAGTGAGAAACTTAGCAAACTGTCCAACAATGAATAATATTTATTTCCTTTTCTCAATAAATCATCTTTATAAATTAGCTGCTCTAGTCCTAACATTAAAAATAGCATTCAAATTATTCTATTTTTCTTTAGATGATCAAGGAAATTTATTGAAAAATATGTTGCTTGAGGTAGTATAAACTCGAAAAGATGAATCATATGAAGTTCTTAAAATCATAAAAGTCTATGGATTTAAGATATTGATATTTTTTTCCTTTTATAGTTATGACATTTTTTTTTAACCTGAATTCACTTTTAATCAATTGAATGGTAAGAGAGTTGGGTAAAGCAGATTTTCGTTTCTAACTCGTATCTTCTCTACAAAACAGAAACACTGTCAGTTGTTGCAGTGGAACTAGAACTGAGGGATTTCTTGAACGTGCTCCCAGAAGACGGTATGGCAGCATTTTTCTTGCCATATCTTCTTTACTGCAGTCGAAAGAAGTCACTGACTTGAAAGTTTCATTGGAAAAACACCACAATGGCATATGAAACTGAATTTTAAGAAGTGGAATGTCAGGTATAAAGAGTTACATGTTGAATATGTATATATATTACAAATGCCTTTAAGTTGCTTCCTTATTATGTAGTGGTACTATTTATTTATGACATGAATCCATTTAATTGTTCAGAATGTTTAAAGAACTTCAGGAATTTCCTTAAAGAAGCCATATATTTTTAAAGGTGGGGACTTTTGCTCTAAGGAACATCAATTAACTGTTGTTGAAGATGTGACAGTCTTTTTCAACCCAGGTACACAAAGAAACATGCAAGTATGCTTGAAAGAATGTACTTCAAAGGGGTCCAGAATTTAATCTTCATTTTTCCAGATATTTCTATTGGGTCACTTAAAAAATTATTTCAGAAAAATGCTAATTTTTGCCACAGTAGAGGATTTTAAAGTTTATTTTGTTACTTTTTTAAAGCTCATACATCTCTTTCAATCAAATGAAGTTGAAGTGTACAAAGTTAGCTTTCTTATTCTCTGGTCAAACATTTATTCAGTGCATGTTTTTCAACCAAAGCCTTGTTTGCAATCTTGTTGATGTTTACTCTTGCTAGAGTGTTTGTGAAAGTAAAGAAATATATATGATTGTATTTACCACTGTGTCTCCTTTTTTAACCTCTTATTAAAGAATTTTGAGTCTCAAGCTCAGCTAATTGATAGTGCTCTTTGACTTTCGGTAAGGCTGGGCAAAATTTCTGTTCACCTGGCATTTGCTACAACTGTATTTTGAAATTTTCTGCTGTTGGCAACATTTGTCTTTACCATGACTTAATTTCTAGGATTAAATAGGATTTAGTTCTTTGTACAATTCCAGATTAACACCCATTTGACAGGCTCTTTAAAAGTTCATAAAACTCAAATTGGCACCATCTTATATTTTAATTTTACTTATTAAAAATTTTTTTAAATTTGATTTTTTAATTTAGTTTTTTTACTTCCTCTATACCTGTGCCACCATGCCCACTCTTTCATTAGGAATGATGTCAGCAGCATGTTAAAGGGATTGATGGGAAGATGCTGGTGATGGTTGGATACATTTCAGTGACTCTTTAGTAGTGATCCTTGAGGACCATCCAGGACAATATCTGGTTACAGATATATACATATATATATATATATATATATATATTTTAGTTAATTAATTAATTAATTTTTGATAGAGTCCTAATGGTGGTGATAGGAGTTGCCTATACGAATCAATTATGTTACTTAGTATATTAAAGTCAGTCACGTGCTGGTACAGTCTATTCATTTTTCCATATGAAACAAAGTAATCCAGTTCCACCAGGAATGCACAAAAGTATGTTTTCAGTTTTTTAATGCTCATAGCCATTCCAAAGTAAACATTATATTCAACACTTTCACATGTTATTATGAATCTTTGAAGTTTTTTTTTCCACTATAAATTTATTTCTTTCAGCCAGACTTGGTCTCTATAGAAAAAGAAATTTTAAAATCATTATTAAAAAATAGTGCAAATCATATGGTTAAAATAATTAGTACATGATACTTTAAACTTATATAATATTTTAAATGTTATTTTAATTATCTTGATTCATTTATATTTTTCTGCTATTTATATGTTTAAAACACATCTCATTCCACTACTGCTTTATTTAGGGAAAAAAATTGCTTTCCTCCCCACAAGATCCTTATTAATTAAAAAAGGAAAGATAGTAACTTGACAGAGAAAGCTGGAAGACACCTTCTTCATCAAATGCTCAAGGTTAAATATGACCAGTAATGGAACAAATCAACACTGTGTGTCTCTTGATATGGTGTGCTGAGAAAAACAGTATCACGTCTGAGTTTTATCAAAAAATGTATAAGCTGAATCTAACCATGAACAGCTATCTGAACCCAAACTGAAGGACATTATGTAGAGTGACTGCCCTGTGTTTTCTAAACATGTCAAAACTCTGAAAGACAGATGGATGAACTGCTCAGACTGAGGGAGACCAAAAAACTACACTAGCTTAACACAGTGCATGTGATTGTTCTTCCATAAAGAACGTGAGTAGAATAACTGGTGAAAATTGAGCAGGATCTGTGGTATTGAGTAATTTTAAATGTCCCCATTTTGATAGCTGCATCGGGTTTATGAGAAAACGCTTGTTTTTAGGAAATATAAGTATGTCTGTTCATAATTGTATATATATAGAGAGAGAAATGGAAGAGAAAATGAACAGGCAAATGTGACTGCACATGTGAAACATTTGAGGAATCTGGGTGGAAGGGTACATGAGTTTTTTTACTTCTGACTTTTCTGTAAGTCTGATATTATGTCCAGAAAAGTTTAAAAAGCTCTTTTTCATCAAATTCATGTATTTAGACTTTTACCAAGCAGAATATTGATTGGACTTGGGTACTGGTTAGAAATAGACTCCCAGGCCTTGCCTATAAAGAATGTTTTTTATAAGCAAGTTTTGTCCTGCAGAATGCTCCAGGAGGTTATTTGTCATAAAAGTGTCACAGTCTAAAAAAGGTACCTTTTATATTTGTCAGAGGAGTTTTATTATGCTTCCTCTGATAGGGAAAATGAAGCATTATCTATGACAGGATATCCACCATTCTTTTCCAATGACTTCTTTTTTTTCTTTATGGAGGAAATTGTCTTCTGGTGCATCATATAGAAAGATTTCATTTAGCCTCATGTACTCTCTTGTCTGACATAGCAGTCATTTTTTTCTAAAACTCAGAGTTAGTGTGAATCTTGCCCAGAGCTTTATCATTATTTAAAGATAATTCAGTATCACTGAATGACACATTTTTCTGTTGTCTAGTTCAAAGTATCTTTTTTGTTCATTACTTATAATACCTTTTCTCTTTGTTAACCGAATTTCTCTTTAATCTTGTTTCCAATGTGTATTTTCCTTCACATTTGCTATTTGTTCTACAATTTTCAATGTGGCTTTTAAAACAATCTTCCCTGTTTATACCAAGCAGTCATTTTCTGCTTTTCCTTGTAGGCTCGTTGTAGAGGAGGAATCTTTTCAGTATGATGGGATGAGTTGATACCAGCATTCTCTCTGTCTCAGGTGTGTTTGCACACACAAATTTCCAGAATGTCTGCCTCAAGAGTTCCTCGCTCTTGGTTATTTTTCTGGACAAGATAATCCTTTCACATATGTGCTATTGTTCTTTAAAGACTAATATTTTCTTTATCATATTTGATTCCTTACCTTTTTCAATAGTTAGTGGTATTAAGCCCAGTGATTTACTTACTAACTCAACTTTTTAGTGTTCTGGTGCTATTGGTACTGTTTACTTTGTAATAAACATTTTAATTAAAGTGGTTTTTCATGTTACAAGGTGTTTACGTAGGACCCAGGAGCAAAAATTAAAACTTTTCATTTATGCTGTTGATCTTTCAGTGATTTTTAATCTTGAAATTTATTTCCTTTTTTGCTTCTATTTTGTTTCCTTGTATACCTATTTTGAGGAGGAAACACAGAAGTTTTCTGTCCATAA
Source organism: Solenodon paradoxus (assembly GCA_004363575.1). Taxonomy (NCBI): domain Eukaryota; kingdom Metazoa; phylum Chordata; class Mammalia; order Eulipotyphla; family Solenodontidae; genus Solenodon; species Solenodon paradoxus. Next base: position 183,158 of record RJWH01002233.1, read on the forward strand.
CTTCTCCATGTTGAATTTGCCACTCCAACCATTCTGAACTCAAAAGACCCAGGAAAGACCAAGGTCACAACCAAAATATAGAAATTTCACTTTTTATACAATGCATTTGTTAGTGTTTATCCATAAAAGGGCTGTTTGTTTTCCTGTGTTTTTATTGTGTGTGTGTGTGCACACATGCATACACAGGAGGGAATATTGTTGTTGGAATGGAAGTCGCCAGGGAATTTAGATTCTGTTTTTTTTTCCTGGATCTTTGCTATGGCCTGAATGGTCTGAACGTTTGTGTCATTTCCCACCCTCCCTCCAAATTTGACAACTTAGTGCTCAAGTTGACAGAATTAGGCAGTGGAATCTTTGGAAAGTGACTAGATCATGCAAATAGAGCCCTGTAGTAGAATTAGTGCCTTTATCAAACAGGCCTAGAAAGGAGATTGTCCTTTTTCCCATTTGCAGATACAGCATAAAGTCTGCAACCTGGAAAAGGGTCCTCACTCAAGATGGCACCCTTGTCTCATATTAATAGCTTCCTCAACTGTGAAAGTAAATTTCGGCTGTTTATAAGCTATCTAGTCTGGTACTGTTCTTATGGTCCAAATGGACAAGAATGAGGCAGCCTTTAATGAACAATAGTCAATAACACATCCTCTCGCCACAGAAAAGAAAGACACGGTTCTGCCTATTTGAGATTATATTGATTATTTAGGTTATTTCTCTTCGGTGGTGGTAGGGGTCTTTCTTGTGTATTAGGTGCTACACAGATGTTGTTTTCTATGAAAAAATAAATTACGTTCTAAATGTATCTTGTAAATCATAAATAGTTTTTAAAATATGTCCTTGTTTCTTCATAAATATCAGTTTTGGGTGTATTTCCATGATATCAAATTGGTTTAGTTTCCATCGACTTAGAGAATATTGATGCTTTTATCAGTACCAGCTATTAGAAAATTAGCAGTATCCCATAATAGTTAGCAGTTAAAAAAAAGGAAATTCCTGTTTGGAAGTAGAGAAAGAAGAAATTGGCAGCAAATTCACAAATGCTTCATATTGGGGCAAGAATTAGGCAGAGCAGTGCATCCTAATTAAATTCCTCATGTTATGACTTCTAGAGGTATATTACCTTTATTTGGTAGAATGGTGTAAGTAGTTTCCATTCCAGCATGAATGTGATCAGTCACATGGCAGTGGAGTAACCAGATTCCAGGTGTCCTTGGAAACATTTCTAGGGTTTGGTATGTCCCAGGGAAAATGTCAAAAACATCAGAAGTATAAATGCCCCTGTGCTTAATTAGAAAAATGACAAATATTGTAGAATGTTATCATATAATTTTTGTTATATGTGATCATGCATTCAAATAAGCTTTCATTGACCAGCTCAGGGGATATTAGAAAAATTGCTAATCTATTATTGAAAAAACGAGACTACAATTTCTTTGTTTAATTCAATGGGATATATATTCCTTGTCTTCCTGCTAAACCCTTGGCACTAAGAAGCATCACGTGGCTGTGAAGGAAAGATGTGGTACTGGTGAACTCGCCCATCAGACTGCCTGTTACCTCTTATACTTTGAGTCTGGTTTGTCTCTTTTTTTTAGATCAGTTTCGTTATAGAGGGAATCTTACCTGCGGCCCCATTTCTGACCTTCACCTGCTGAACCTGGACTAACTAGACTAACTTGTCTGTGAAACTTTAGGGCCACAGGGCAATGAAAGGAGCAGAAAAAAGGCTCTTACCTTGTATTGGAAGCTGTGGCCATGGAAGTGTACAGAGTGCAAGTCTATCTCATTGCCCATTCCCATCAGATACCAGTTGACTTCATCCCCGACGTGCATTGTGAGGCCTTGCAGATTCCCAAACATTCTTCCGTTAATAGCTGAGGAAAGCAGATTATTTTTATATTACCTTTCAGGGTATTTTCAACCTACAGCTATTTTACTACGGATGGGGGAAATAAAGACTTCAAGGTAAATAATATCACACTGCTTTTCTATTCATTTAGTACCATAATTTTGAATTTTTTTAAAAATAAATGAAACTTTGGAATTGGGAGAGAAATTAATAGAGAATTTGGAACATAATCTTCTTGCTTTGAGCAGCATTTTATATCACAAAGTGAGGCATAAGTTTATTATAAAATAAAAAATAATATTCAAAGTAATTTTATTTGAAAGAAAAGGAAGAAAATGTTTAGAATAATGTACCATACCATGCATTTTATTGCTTTCTATGAATTCATCATTATCTTTGTTTACTTTCTCAGGGTGCTCAGAGTATGTTTTGATATTGTCATCTAAGTACCACGATTCATTCTCATCAAAAACTAAAAACAGAAGGGAAAATTCCAGTGTCTTTATGGGATTGATTATTTTCATGTAATGTCTTCGACAAACAATCAGTGGGCCGATTAATCCACTGTAGAGATCCTGGAAATAATAAAAAAACTTCAGTTATCCTTGTGATAGGGGCCAGGATTTCAGAGAAGTGAGACCATATCACCTATGACTTCTGGAAATTTGGAGGGATTGATTTAAGTAGGAGATTTTGCTTAACATGTGTCAACTCAGGAACTTTGCATCTGAAGTAGTTAAATGGGGGCAGTGGAACACAGTAAGTAGATCATGTAGTTGATAGTGAAGTAACAAAAATATACACAAAGCCTAATATTGGGTAAACTGAGGAGCATTTTGGATTTTTTTATTAAAAGAACTCCAAATGAATAACGTTGGTGTGATTATTACATAAGCCAGGCACTTTGGAGTCACTAAAAATTCAGGGATGACTCATATCTCTAGCCCTCCAGGAATAGTCTAGTGGGAAAAATAAAGGAATCAAACTTCTTGATGGTATAGAGATATGTAAAGCGCTAATAATGTGCAGAGAGAAAGAAGAGTACAGTGAATTTCTTAAGAGAAATTTAGTTTAGCTGGGCATTAGTAATGGCAGATTAGGTCTTGAAAGGCATTTGAGTTATATCATGTCGTCATGCCCAGGTTCTAGATTTCATCTTGTGAGTCTCAGGTATCCACTGAAAAACTGAACATGGAATGGTAGCATATTTGCATTTTAGACCAGTCATCTTAGTGGTAGAGTGAAGGAAATCTTGGAGCAGGAAGAAACTGAAGACTAAGAGTCCATCGCAGTAGTTAAGGCAAATCACAAGTATGAGACCTCTAGTATTGGAGAGAAGGAATGGACTAAGCTTTATGTAGGTGAAGGAATTGCCAGCATGAGCCAGGGTGAATTACGTAATTCATATTTAGGTTCTAGCATGAAGAAACGAGTAGATTTCACACTTGTGTTATTGCAACAGGAAATAAGGAGTAAGTGGAGAAATTCATCAAAAGCCTTATTTTCACTTAAGAGTGCCCAGTGTTTATGGGACATGTAGGCAGAGATGTATAGGCAGGCATGTGAAACTCAGGAGAACAATTTGGACTAGAAATTTAATTCTACCAAAGAATCTTGTTACACATTCTGCTTTGTGGTTGAGTATTTTGTCGGCTTTGAAATACTCTAATAGATCCTTTTTTGTTGTGTTTGCTGAGATCAGCATCTTTATTATATAATAGTAGAGCTCTGAAATCACTTGTCTCTGCTCTTAACATTAATTTTCTTCACATTAAAGGGAAGTGTTGATTAGTATTTAACTTTGTGTCACTCCAGATCAGCAGCCATAGCATTGATACTATTATAACTGTCCTTTAGCACAAACAAAGTTAAAACCCAACTGAAATGCAGAGAAGCTTACTTCCCTGGAATTTAACCCAGAATTAAAGACTATAAAAAAAACTCTAACATTATCTTCCTTCAGTTGTGTGTCTATTTTTGGAATTCTCACAAAGCACAAATGATTTAAACCTTACCTTAACCTGATCCACAGTTGAATAGTATGCCCATGGAATACAAGCAGAATCCTCTATTCCAGCTCCAGATCTCTCTGGGATTTTCCATATGTAAGTGCGAGTTTCACCTAAATTCATCAAGTGTTAATGTATCCAGTTATAATTGGAATATATTTGACATATATACTAAGCCTTGATAACTAGTGACCTCAACACTGGAAATGTCAAGATAATTAAACTTTTAGACTATGAGAACCAAATAGTGACTACCAGAAGGGAAGGAGGAAAGTAAGCACATAAATTGAATAAAAGGGGTCAATTGTATGGTGATAGATGGAACTAGACATTTGGTGAACAGCATAATTTAATATATACAGATGTTGATATATATATATTAGTCTATACATCTGAAACATAATATTATAAATCAATGTTACTTCAATAAAAGCAATATAGGGAAGATAGTTGCTCTCAAAATTATTTTCAAGGATTTAGTTTGAAGACAAAGTGTAAATATACTTTTATATCTTCTTTGTTAGTTATGAATTAATCAGCCATGACACACTCATGACATTCCACAAAGCCAGGAGGTGGCAATAACTATCACAATTTGAAGAAACTTTGCAAAAGATCTTTTCTTAGCTTGAAGCATGTGTTTTCAATAGGCTTTTTTCTCTACTTTTTTTCAATACACTTGAAAAATGAAGTGGTATTTCCTCGTGGCTAGCATTTTCTCCAGTCTGTATCTGTGTGTGTCTGAACTCTCTGCAATTCCCATGGCCTTCCCCTCCCCGCCTTTCACTTTTTCCTCAGTAATTTCATGGTCCCTGAGGACGGGCCACTTGACTTCTTGATCTCAGAGGTCACTGACCTGCCACAATGATCTTCCTAGTCCATCCCATTTTGTTCTACCATTCCCTGTTCTGTCACAACTATACTCTGGACTTAAACACGATGAAGATGGCCAGTGGCTACAGTAATTTTTTCTCACTTCATCAATTTGGAAACAGCTGAATTACTGAGAAACGATCCTTTTTTAGAAGCTGATTTTACAGCTAATAGAAGAAAAGATTCAGCTTTTATAAGAGAAAATATATACCTATATATTGAATCCATTTCAACTTTTGTTCTATATTAATGAAATAAATATTTCTTGACATGCCAGATATGGGGGATTTGAAATTACAAGTAGTTGCCTCTGGCTTTTGGATTCTGTCTTTGGGACATGGGCATGGGAACATTCAGCCACATACGGTGTGGTGAATATATCTGGGGTGTATTCTTGCTGAGTGTGGAGAGATCCCCTCTGTTGAGTCAGTCTTGAGCATCAGTAGATGACCAATAGCCTCAGAATTTAACTTTTTCCTAATAATTCTGTCGTTTAGGGGAGAGTGGGGATGCATGCATCACATGTGCATATACAGACATGCCTTTCATTGTCTCTTAACCTTCCCTTCCTCACTTTGTCAAGCTATTCTCATTTGGAAGTTACACTGCTCTGATAACAGGTGGAGAGTCTATAAATTAAACGGCACCTTCCCCTATCCCCTCAGGGCCCCATGAGTACCTGGTAAAGTTGGAGTAACTGTAGAACTCTCCGTTTTCACTCCATGGGCATGTATTGAGTAGGGCCTTGTGGCCATGTTTTTAAAGATAATTTTAACATTGTCTCCAACATCTGCATGAATTTGAGGACCTGGGAAGAGTGAAAAGGAAGAGTAATATGTATGTATGTATGTATTCCTGTCAGATTGGATGTTCTTAGTAATAAAAGCAAAAATTGGGTAAACAGCATTAAGATCAGAGTCTGTGTGTGTTTTCCCCCATGGGGCTTCATGCTGTAGTACTCTTGTATTTATACCTGAATTTGTGAGGGATAAAAAACAACAAAAAATGCCAGCAATGGCCGCCTCTAAAGATAAAGATCATGAGTGTACCTCTTGGTAAAAGAGTTCCTGAAAGCCCTCTACAGGGTAGTGGCCTACTTATAGTGAATCAGCCTGATCTTCCCCAGCCAGGAAACATTAAGTAGCAGATTCCAGACTTGAGTGTGAATTTATGGGAGCACTGCATTTGAAAAGGTGGGGCTGCCCCCTTTTATTTCTACCCTCTAGCCAATCTTAGCTTCTTTTGCCAGGAATAATTCCTGTAACCCAGCAACAATGTCATACTCCACTGGGTGTCTTATTCCAGGGGTAGAAGATAATCAAGCCCCAGTGAACTCTGAGAGTGTGGAAACTATTAGTGAGCTTGGGAATGGTGTCCCCTACATGTGATGACTTTCAAAAAAATTCTTAAGACTGGCATTGGTTAAATTCTTAGAACACTTTCAATTTTAAAGTGATTCTGAAAAATTGAATGCAACTTTCCCCCAGCCTGTTACATATAACACTAGTTCCTTTCCCTATTGTTGTGAACTTTTCTTCTTGGAATTAATAATTTACATCTTTAGAGCCAAGTAACTGATTTTTTTTGGGGGGGAGGGTAGAGATGATAACAGGGAGAATTTGGTTAAGAGTCTCAGAAAGTAATTTCTGGGAATTTCATCAAAATGACATGCATCAAGAGTTGGTAAATACCAAACTGATACAGTTTCATTAGTATATGGCATAATGCACTTTTTCTGAAAGAAGTAAGCGATGACTTGTTATACTATATTATTTTATAACTTAAAACTTTTTATTTGAATAATAGTATATGATCAGAAAAAATGAAAACCATAACCATGGATAATCAGTACACATATTGCCACATCATTAGCCCACACCTGATAAATAGGAGCTGTTAGAGTACCTAGAATTCCCAGATGTTCTTCTTCAGCTTTCCTCTCCACTGGAATGCTAAACGTGCTGTCAGTGTATTGCCGATATACAACTTTCTTGTACTTTGAACCAATGAAATATTCTCCTTTATCTAAAAATGCATTTGAAACACTTCACACACGCACATGCACGCACAAGCACACACACATGCCTAAGGTTAGTATTTGTCTTCATGAAAGTTAAGTTTAAAATTTTAAGTACAACGATAGCTTTTACTTAAGGGATATGGTAACTTTTAATATCACTCTTCCAATTCAGCAAGAAAGAAGATTTTAAAAATACATAGGTGTGGTATAACGTGCACTTAGCTAGCAGCGGTATCCTGATCCTGACTCTGCCACTTGTTAAAATGACCTCCAGCTATTCACCCAAACCTGAGTCATTCTTTACTCCTAAAATAAGGTATTAGAAAAGATCATCTCTAAGTTTTCTTTATAGCTCTAAGATTTTGAGTCTACATTTCACTGATGAAGCATTCTGTTTACTGCAATGTCTGTAGGCACTTAAATGACCATGTCTTTCCAGCCATTTACTTTACCTGCTATTTTCATTGACTCCTATTGGCTCCTGTAGTTTTATCCAATTCACTGAAATAGGCTTTTACTCCTCTAAACTGCAAATCATATTCACCCTGGCAGTAAGCTAACTGGCTAATGGCTGCTTAGCTGCAGGGGACAGGTTGTGCACCCCTTTCTGAAAACAAGTCCATCCTCATCCCTGAGTCCTTTCAGATCATATCTGGGAGGTGCTAGCACATGGCCATGAGATATTAAGGGAAACGTGCTTGGGAAAGTAGAAAAGGGGTAAATAACTAGAAGTGTCAGACACTGCTACTCTCTCTAAATGCAGTGTTTCTGTAACTCCACAACTAGCTTCTTTACTCACATTTATTCATACTGAATTTATGTCTTAAATTCCCACCATATAGATATTATTTGTAGTTTTGAATTATACTTTATGTTCTTAAAGGGTAGAGCATATCTATTAGCCTCAAGAATTTTAAATATTCTACAAATAGCAGTTTTAAAAATGCGAACTTATTACTAGACTAATAAAATCCCTAGAGGAAAGAGAAATAAGCAGCAAATAGTTGGTAAGGAAAATAAGATTTCAGCTCTGAAATTTAGGCATACATTTTTGGTTGAAGCTTGAAGAGCGATAATAAGATAAAAGGGCTTGAAAATGAGAAGAGTGCAAGAAAAGAAAGATGAGGGACTGTAAAGAATCAAATGAGATAAATGGACATTTCCCTGTGAGAGAACTGACTCAGAAATTGAAGAGGAAAGTTTCCTAGGAAGTGTTTGGTTTTCTAAAATTTAGCTTAATTCTTCTCTGAAAGAGAAATCTAAAAATAAATTGGGAATCAGAGTTTGGAGTATTACTTTAGTTCTTGTAAATGATGCAACTCCTCTTCCCATTCCCTACTGGGGGAATAATCCCATTCCACCTCCACCGCTGCAATGTGGTAGGTTCTGTCCCCCTTGTAGAAGTATGAAATCCCAGATGCCCGCTTGCATTGGTTCACAGTGTATCTCTGCTTCATGCCACCTGTATAGTGGTCAGTGGTGAGGCACTCAACATCAAAAGTCCCTGCAGTGGTAAATAAGAAAGATGTCATTCCTTTACTCACAGCTGTCTGTGGTTCCACCTCCAAATCAACACCGAAGCCCTTATTGTGGCCTCGACTATCTGACTGACTTCTCATCCTTCTGATCACATAGGCCTCTCTGATCCCTGAAGCCATCAAGTGTGTGCCTGCCCCAAGGCCATTGCATTTGCTGTTTCCTCTGCCTGGAGCACTTCTCCCCAAAATACCCACAGGACTCACTTCATGCAAGCCTCTCTAATTGTTTCCTCATCAGAGAATTTTCACCCATGCCCTTTATCAGTCAGTCGTAAGCCCCTTCCCCTATTTTTCTTTATAGCCCATATTGCCACTTAATCTATATAATAATATACTTATTATCTGTCTTCCTTCATTAGAATTTCAGCACCATGAGAGCAGACGCTTTATCTCTTGTATTCCCTCTTCTATGTACATTTGTCTCATGAAAAAGGGAAATGGTGACACTGGACCTGACTGATGTTTTAGTGGCATATAAATGAACCAAATAAATCTTTAAGCAAGCTAGTATATACTTGCATGTTTTGGTTAAAAGTATATATATATTTTTTTTAGTTTGTTTTATTCATTCAAAACCAGGCCTGAGGGGTCTGAATTTGCATGACTATAGTTCTAGCATTAAATTTCAGGCGACACTCATCTAAGCTGAGTAAAGACAAAACATTTAGATGCAGAGCCTTTATGGGAGCCATTCCCTTTCTAGTTTGATCTGCCAATTATTTTATAAGGACCCTAATTTAAAAGGAGAATGTCTTAACGATTCTACTATGTAGAAATAGGAGACCATAGTCCTCTCTTTTGTCACTTGTTCTCCTTTCCCAAAACAAACAGGTAATGGACAGAACTTGCAGGTTCTCAGCTGAGTGACCCGGACTTGCTCTTCCAAGGGAAGGAAGGGCACTTGGGAAATTTGGGGAAGCAATGAGTTTGTCACTCAACACAGGATTTCAACTAAAACCACACAAATTAATCCAATAGAGACAGGGCTCGATTGTCAAGAAATATACCTTCAGTATCCGGTTGCATGAAGAGGGTAAGGCTTGTTTGAGGGAAGAGGTTTGCTGTGTCTCTCCTTTCTCCTCTTGACAAGTAAGTGTTTCCCGAAAAGTAAATCCCATGTACGTCGGCCTCATTTCCAGCACTGAATAAGTACCACACAACTGAGTCTCCTTGGCACATATAGAGACCAGGCTGATTCCCATACATGAATCCATTCATGGCTGTAAAAGTTGGGAAATAATATCGACAGTAGTTTACATCCAATTACATGACAACTCAGGCTTTGCAGTCGGCTTTGTTTAATTTCTTGAAGGAGACCTATTTAGGCCTGTCCACCTCTCTCTGTCAGGAATATCTGCAACTCCTTGCTGTACCCGCAGGGTTCTCAAAATCCTATGCCTGTGTCATAGGGAATTGACATCTGGGACTGTCATCTGGGAATGTGTTTATTGCTCTTGCTAGAATGGATTCACCTTGAATAATAGGGGAAGAATATGTGAAGGAAATTTTCTCTCACTGCTATTTCTTAGATATTATCGACTCTTCCAAAATGCAAAAAAACAAAATCAAAAGGAATATTTTAAAGACTGGATGGTGTGATAGTATCCAGTTTTAAATAACATCAGTTTGTACACAGCTTTACAGTTTTCTTCTTCATGCAGTGATTTCACATGTTGTCCACTAGTAGTGTGGGCATCTTGCACAACTAGCTCACTATCTCTAAACCCTAACTGCATTTTAGAATCACGTCGGGAGATAAAAAAAGTAAAACTATTGCTAGGTTTCAACTCACCATCTATGCAGTTGTCCTGAGCACTGAAAAAAAAAATGGTTAGTAGATTTTAAAAACTTTCAGGGGGGGTGCAGCCTTTTGGTTTAGGCACTTAAGATGGCACAGGTGCTGGCCATGTTTGAGACTCGAGGCCAGAAAAAAGCAAAACTCCCATGTAGTCCACGATGACAAACACTGAAGTTCACTGAAGGAAAAGACCATAAATTTCTTCATTTTCAGTAATAAAATGAGCCTGTCACTATGAAACCACTGAGGAGAAAAGCACGTAATGTGATGCTTCTCAAATTTCAGCCTCTATCAGGTGACCTGGAGGGTGTGTTAGACACAGATGATGTTCCCACCTCCAAAGTCTCTGGTTCAGTTCAGGATTCGGGCCCAAGAATTTGCATTTCTAACAAGTCCAGGGTGATGCTGAGGCTACCGTTCTAGGGACCACTTTTTAAGGACCATGCATATAATCATGTTTTGTATGTTTTCTTTATTTCAGTTTAAGCAAAATGAGGAGTGATTGCCTGATATATCAAATCCTCCATGATACTGCCCTCTGAACACTATAGTATTTAATCAATTATTGAAAAGTAATCAATGGGCAAAACCTATAGCTTTTGATATAATTAAAAGCATTACATGTACAGCACTGAAGTAACATGGTAGATCAGTGGAAGATGCAGTACTTACAGTGCATTTTATTAGATTCCTGAAAGTCTTCATCTTCCTTATCCACCTGATCAGGTGCAGTTGTAAACATTCTAATATTATCATCCAGGAGTAAACTCTCATTCTCATCAAACACTGTGGGAAACAAGTAGAACTCCTTGTCTACATCTTTCTGGCAATAAAAGCAAAATGAGGTGAGGACATAATAAGTAAAGCATAAAGACTTCCAAGTTCACAATCCTGCCTGTGTGCAGATGTGCTAATGACGGATACTTTGTGACCTGAATCTCCCAGGACACTTCAGTTGACCACCGGAGTGACTGTTGGTATCTGTGTAGCAGATATTGATCAACACGGTAATTTAAACCTTCTCTGCTCCAAAATGTTTTGACTCACCTTTCCCTGTCTTCCTGCCAGTTTTGGCCAGACCAATTGAATTCACACACACGCACACACACACACACACACACACACACACACACACACAAAAAAAAAAAAATGGGGGGAAGAACACATGCATGTATTGGAAATCATTCTTGAAAATATCAAATATTCATGAAAACTCAAAGATTCCTGCAAGACAGAGTGGGTGGAAGCAACAGAATGGGGCATCATTTTAAGTGAAGAAAGTCTGACAAGTGAATTGAGATATTCATAAAATCTCTAGCATATGGACAAACACGCTCACTTCCCCTCCTCCTGTGCCTGGTGAGAATAAGGAAGCATTATGCTATCTGGTCTATGAAATTATTCAGTAAAAAAAATTATTCAGAAAAGGGCAATCAAGTCTAAGAAATCAAAGTACATTAGTCCCTGGGAACAAGTTATTCCCTCAGAGAGTAAACAGTAGAGATTATTGCATGCCTTTTTCATGAGATCATTCTTTTTTTCAAATGAAAACATGATATTTAAAATGATACCCCCCCTCAAATGTCAAATGTCCCATAAATGATGATAGAATGTTTACAACTGCACCTGATCAAGTGGATAAGGAAGATGAAGACTTTCACACTTTTAGATCCTGCAGAAAATGAAATCAGTGATGACGATGCTGTCCCATAAATCAGAAGATTCAAGGATGAAAAAATATGCATATAGTAATAATTTTAGAAAGAAGTTATAAAAGGGAAAGAAATACACTAAACAATAGTGCAAATATTTACTGCCATAAAGGTAAAAGACTATTCAGATTCAAAAGCTTCATTGAAAATAAGACAAAATAATAGTGAGCTATACATGAATATAATCTGATAAAATTTTTGAATTTTGTAGAGAGACAAATTTCTATAGTAGCGCATTTTAGAAGTGCTGTGAATACTGTGGTACTCTAGCACAATAAGTGTCAGAAGAAGTTGGGGTAGCATTGATGTTTTGATGGAAAAATTATGATGCAAAAATACAAGGCAAGAACAAAAAATATGTTCTGATATATAATGATTCCCCTGAGTGACTGCTGCAATCACATACAATCTACAGAGAAATCTTCAGTGAAAAGTTTACAGGTCACATTTTCTGATGATAAATAAAAGTTCAAAATATAAAAAAAGTATATTTGATCCAAATAACTCAAATCAAATAAAAAGAATTACTAAGTAGTAAGTTACATCCACCAGAATACTGTCATAATATCAAGAATATAACTTAGTACATAAACTGGGAGTCTAAAATGCTTTTTATTTCAAGTAAAATCAGATAAATGTAAATATCTGAAAATTTTAGAAAATAAAATGGAGAAAGAATTTATAAAGAAAAAGCAGAAAATAGTAAGAGCACAAATTAAAATCAATAAACCTAAGAATGTATTCTTTGTAAAGACTAGTAAAACAAACAAAACTTGTAAGTCTGACCAAAACACTTGAGAGAACCCAAGTATTCCACATGGGGAATGAGAAAGGATATAAATACATCCATGGGGGAGAAAATCATTAAGACCATTATGCACAGTGTGATCAACTGACTTAGAAGGAGACATCTGAAATAAAAATAATGATTCAAACAAACAACAAAACTACATTTTAAAAGTTGCAAAGTCAAAATAATTTAAGAGGCAAGTTCTTTCAGTTCTCCAGGGAGCAGATGGTTCCTGTCTATTTAAACTGTTCCAAGGACATTTTTCCAATTTATTTAGTGAAGATAGTATAATTATGATATGATACTGCCTCTCTCAAGAACACACAAAATTTAAGTGAATATCACTATAGTATTCTCAGCAGTCCAGTAATAAAAAAATGAAAATCATGGGGAAAAAAAGTTAATGAGGTATGATTAGTAGTCATTAAGATGTTCTACGGGCTTTATAATTAAAACAGGATGTTGGTGCATGAAGAAATTGAGAGCAATGATATAGAATAGAAAAATAAGCAAATAGAACCAATTGTGTCTAAAAGTTTTGGTATGAAGTCAGAATTTCAATCAATGGGAAAAATTTGACTTTTTAATGAGTAGTGGTAACTGGATGGTCATATAGGAAAAGATAAATCTGATCCATTCCTTAACTATACACCAGTATCAATTCTAAGTGGAACAGAAATTGAAAATGAAAAGTAAAACATACAAATACCAGAAGGAAGTATGGATGAATTCCTTTAAAACTGGGAGCTGGGAAAACTTTCTTAACTAGACTCAAAATATATAAACCATAAAGGAAAATATATTAGAAAAACAAAATTTTCCTGTTAAACATCTATAAGCAAAGTAATAAGGCAAGTAACAATCTATGGGAAAAAAATTGCATCTTGTCACAAAGACTTTCTATACATAATCTATTAATTGCTTATAAATCAGTGAAGAAAAATAATGTCACTGAGAGAAGTCCGCGGGGCAACATGGTGGCAGGGCAGCGAGGAAAATGGAAGGAATTGGATGCAATTCAATGATGAAATAGGCAAAGGGAGAGACGAAGGGCCTTCCCCGAGCACACACCAAATCAAGGCTCATGATGTCTGGGGGACAGCAGCCCCAGAACAATCCATGAGCTGGTTCCACCTGCCCCAGGAACCAATAGGGAGAGACTTTTGTCACTGAACCAGACATCTAATTGATGGCGCCATGATCTCAGTCCTCCCAGCCTCCAAAATTGGGAGAAGTGAGTTTCTGTTGTTTTTAAGTCACCTGTCTATGGTATTCTATTATAGCTCCACGAATCAACTGAATGTCAGTCTCTCTCTCTCTCTCTCTCTCTCTCTCTCTCTCTCTCTCTCTGTGCATATACACATATATGTATATATACACATGTGTGTTTGTATATATGTATGCATATACATATATCCATATATGCTGTGTGAATGCAAAAATAATTTTTTTAAAACCATTGAAAAATAAATAGAAATATGAACAGTTCATATAAAATAAATAAAAATGATCCTTAACTATCTGTAAAGATGCTCAACTACTACTAAGAGGAATACAAGATAAAATAGCAGATACTGTTTAATCTCCTATGAAGTTGGTAAAAGCCCCATTTGGCAGTATACATTGTAGTGAGGCTGTGGAAAAAGATAATGCATATGCTTGGTGAAAATACAAAACAGCATAATTGCTATGAAAGGGAATTTGGCCATATATTGCAAAATTGAATACATACGTACCTTTTGTCCCAGCAATACCATTTCTAGGAATTTATTACACAGGTATGCTGGCAAAAATACAGAGAGACATTAACAAAGCTACCCATTGTATTGTCTGTATTGTCTGTATAAAAGCAAAGACTGGAAATAACCCCAAATCCTATCAAACAGTAGGCTGGTTGTATAAACTCGCATATCTACACAGTGGAGTAATATCTGCTGTTAAAAACTGGATGAGGTGTATCTCTATATATTACTATGGAAGGAGATACAGATTATAATGTTACATTACATAAAAAGCAAAGAGGCACACCCTGGTAGAGTAGTGTTTAGTCAGTCACCTCTGAAGAAGCACAGTCCACATGAATTCCAAGGAACTGGGTTGGCATCTGGGCCAAGGGAAACAATCAAGATAAACAATTACATAAAAATAAAATGGAGTGCTTCCTTCTCTTCTTCCTGCCTGCTTTTTTCCTTAAAAAAGAAAAAGAAGAAGAAAGCAAGGAGGGGCACCTCAGAGGCCCATGCAGCTAAGGTGCAGGCCATATAAAGTCTATGGACCAGGGTTCACAAACTGGGACCAGCAGTAATAAACAAAAACAACAACCAAAGAATACACACACACACACACACACACACACACACACACACACACACACACTTGCTTATTTTAAAAACTAAAAGAGTAAGAATTAGAATAGAAATAAATGACATTGAAAACAGGAAATCATAGAATCAGGTAAACCAAAATCTGACTCTTTAAAGATTAATAAAATCAATAAACCTTAGTCAGGCTAACAAAGGAAAGAAGGGAGAGGACATAGATTACTAATATAAAGGGAAAAAAAAAGGGGGGGCATCACTGCAGATCCTATGGCCAGTAAAAGGATAATAAAGAAATATTTTGAAAAACTTCATGCCCATAAATCTGATAACCTAAGTAAAATAGATCAATTCCTTTAAAGACACAATTTGCCAAAACTTGCAAGAGAAAAAAAGACAATCTGAATAGGCCTATAACTACTAAAGAAATTAAGTCAAGAAAATAATATACCAAAACAGCACTAGGTCCAGGTAGGGTTCACAGTGAATTCAACCAAATGTTTAAGGAAGAAATTAAACCAATTCTCTATAATCTTTTTCAGAAAGAGGATGAAGCAGAGGGAATACTTCTTAATTCATGAGACCAGCATTTCCCTAATACTCAAACAAATACATTATCAAAAAAAAAAAAACAGACTAATATTGCTAATGAACAAGATGTAAAATATCCAACACAATACTAGCAAAAAGGATTAAAAAATGTGTAAAAAGAATTAAACATGATGGCCAAATGGAATTCATTCCAGGTATACAGGACTGGTTCAACATTAGAAAATCAATAATCTATCATAGTAACAGATTAAAGGAAAAAATCACATGATTGTATCAATAGAAGCGGAAAAAGCTTTGATACTGATTCAGAGTAGAAACTCTCAATAAACTTGGAGTAGAGAGAACTTTCTTAATTTATTAAAGAATATACCGAAAAACTGCAGATATACTTAATGGTGAAAGTCAAAACTTTACCACTAAGACAAGTACAGGACAAGGATGTTCCCTCTCACCACTTCTAGTCAACATCATACTGTTAGGTTCTAGCTAATGCAGTAAGACAAGCAAAGGAAATAAAAAACATGCAGAGAGAAAGAAATTGTCTTTGTTCACAATGTTATGATCACCTATGTAGAAAATTCAGATGGCCAAGGAAATTCCTATCACTACTAAGCCAATATTTAGCAAGGTTGAAGGGTACAAGGCAAATAATAGACAAAAGTCAATCATTTTCTTATATATATCATCAATAGCAAGCAGAATTTGAAATTTAAAACAATGCCATTTATATTATCATCCCCCAAATATATGCTGAAGTATTAATTCAGCAAAATATGTATAAGATCTAAACTCTGATAAATGAAAACTCTGATAAATGAAATTAAAAACTAGATTAAAAAAGAGCTATTTCATGTTCATGGATAGAAAGACTTAATATTGACAGGCTTTCAATTCTTCCCAACTTGATCTATAGAATCAATGCAATCCCAATCAAAATCCCAGCAAGTTCTTTGTGAATATCCACACATTGATTTTAAAATTTAAATAAAAGAAAAAAGACCTAGAATAGTCAATATAATGTTGAAAAGGAATGAAGTTGGAGAACTGACACTTCTTAACTTCAAAATTTAATATTAAGTTAGTATAGCTTTATATTAAGATGGTGAGGTACTGGTGAAAAGACAGACTGATAGGTCAATGGAAAGAATAGAGCCCCCAAATCGACCCACATAAATATAGTAAACTGATGTCTGTATCTTACCAAAGTATCAATGACAATACAATGGAGCAAAGGTAATATTTTCAGCAAAGGGTGTTGGAACCACTAGACATCCACATGCAAAAAAATGACACTAGTCACAAACCTTACTCCTTTCACAAAATTAACTCCCAATGGTTAATGGACCTAAACATGAAGCACAAAGTTATAAAAACACCCAGAAGATAATAGGAAAAAAATCCAGATGATCCTGGGTATGGTAATAAATTCTGACAGAACACCAAAGGCCATGAAAGAAATGCTTGATAGCTAGAATTCATTAAAAGCTTGCTTTGTGAAAGATGTCAAAAGGAGAAGACAGGACACAGACTGGGGGACATATTTACAAAGGCACATCTGATAAAAAAATTGTTATCCAAAACATACAAAGAACACATAAAACTTTACATTAAGAAAACAGAACACAATTAATTGGTGGGCAAACGATCTTAACAGATACCTACCTCACCAAGGAAAATATACAAATGACAAGAAATTGAAAACATGCTCTGTATCATATTTCATCGGGGAAAAGCGAATTAAAACACTACACACCTATTAGAACAGCCAATATCTGTAACATTGATTGTACCCAGTACTGGTGAGGATGTGGAGCAGCAAGAACTCATGCACTGCTCGTGAGAATGCAAAATGGTACTACCACTTTGGAAGACAGTTGGGAGGTCTGGGAGGTCTCTTATAAAACTAAAATGCCTTTCCCATATGGTCCAGAAATGGGCATTATATGTATATACCCAAAGATATTGAGAGCTTATGTCCACACAGAAACTTGCACATAGATGGGTATAGCAGTTTTGTTTTATAATTGTCAGAAATTGAAAGTAACAGAGGTGTCCTTCATTAAGTGAATGGATACCAAATGGTACAGATATTCTTCAGTGCTAAAAAGAAAGGAGCTATTAAACCATCAAAAGATTTAGAAAAAACGTAAATGAGTATTATTAAGTGAAAGAAGTCAATCTGAAAAGGCTACCGACTATATGATTATAATTGTATGATATTCTGGAAAAGGCATAGCTATGGAGACTCTAAAAAGGCTAGTAGTAGTCAGGGTTTGGGTTATGAAGGAAAGACATGAATAGGTGGAACACAGAGGATTTTAGAGCAGTGAAAATATTCTGTATGATACCACAATGATGGACACATATCACTCCTTATTTGTCCAGACCCACAAAATGTAAATAACGAGATTGAACAGTAATGTGATTGTGGACTGGATGATACCATCATGTCAGTGTAGATTCATCAATGATAACAAATTTACCACTCTGGTGGGCATGTTGATATTGGGAGAGGCTGTGCATGTGTGGGAGTAAGGGGCATATGAGAAATTTCTGGACCTTATCCTTGATTTTCCTATGAACCTTAAGGTTTTCTAAAAATTGATAATATTTTCAGAACCTAAGAACCCTAATACTCAAGTAAAAAGCTACTAGAAATAATAAACAAATACAGTAAAGTGTCAGGCTATAAATTTAATGTTAAAAATTGTTACATTTTTATATGCTATCATTGAAAATACAGCAAGAGAACTCAAGAAAATAATATCATTTACAATTGCACTAGAAAGAATGAAAAACCTTGAAATAAACTTAACCAAAAAGTGAAGGACCTATACCTTGAAAAATATAGGGCATTTCTAAAAGGAATAGAAGAAGACACACACACACACACACACACACACACAAAAAAAAAAAAAAAAAAAAAAAAAAAAAAAAAAAAAAAAAAAAAAAAAAAAAAAAAAAAAAAAAAAAAAAAAAAAAAAAAAAAAAAAAAAAAAAAAAGGAAATACATTCTATATTTAGGGATCGCAAGAATTAACAATCAAAATGGCCATACTGCCTTAAGCAATATACGGATTCAATGGTATCCCCATCAAAAATCCAAAGACATTCTTCACAGATACATAACCAAAAAATCACAAAGTTCATTTGGAACTACAAGTAACCCAGGATAGGAAAAAAAAAATCCTCAGGGGAAAAACTTCAAACTCTACTACAGAGCGATAATAATCAAAACAGAATGGCATTGGAATCAAAACAGAAATACAGATCACAGGAACAGAACTGAAAGCCCAGAAATAAGCCCACACATATATGGACATTTAATTTTCAACGAAAGAGTCAAAAATTTACAATGGGACAAGGAGAGTTTGTTTAATAAATGGTGCTAGGAGAACTGATAGACACATGCAAAAGGTTGAAACTAGACCACTACCTAACACCATACATAAAAATTAACTCAAAATGAATTGAATATTTTAATGCAAGGCCAGCCACCATAAAATCATAGAAGAAAACTTAGACAAAACACTACTGGACATTGACCTAAGAGGTACCTTTGGGAACTTGATTTCAATAGCAAGGCAAAATAAAATCCAAAATACACAAATAGGGTCACATCAAACTAAAAAGCTTCTGCACATCACAAGAAATTCCATGAATAAAAAAGCATCGAAGGGAATGAGAGATGATATTTGCCCATCACACCTCTGACAAGGGGTTAATATCCAAAATATACAAATAACTCATGAAATTGGACAATAGAAAAATAAGCAATCCAATTAAAAAAATAGATGCTTCTCCAAAGACAATATACAAATGGCCAACAGGTATGAAAAGATGTTCTACTTTCCCTGTCATTAGGGAAATGCGAATCAAAACAATGAGACATCACCTTTCACTGTGAGAATGGTTATCATCCAAACAAAAAAAAAAAAAAAAGAAGAAGAAGAAAAGTAACAACAAGTGCTGGAGAGGATGTAGAGAAAAGGGAGCATGTATTCACTGTTGGTGGGAGTGTAAAATGGGGCAACCATTTTGAAAAGTAGTATGGAGATTCCTCAAAGGATTTAGAATGGAAAATTTCATATGATTCAGTTATTTCTCTACTGGGTATTTATCCCCAAAACACAACAATGCTTTTTCACAGAGCTATATGCATCCCATATTCATTGCAGCATTATTTACAATAGCTGAAAGCTGGAAACTACCTAAATGCCCATTAACAGATGAGTGGATAAAGATGTGGTATATATGCACAACAGAATACTATGTGGCCATCAAAAGGGAGAACTACTGTCATTTGCAGCAACATGAATGGACTTGGAGAGAATTATGCTCAACGCTATAAGCCAGAAAGTTAAAGACAGAAAATGTATATCACTCATATGATGTGTATAGAGATAGAAAACTAATGAATGATCTAAATTAAATAATAATAGACTTCAAAAAAGAGAGAGAAATCATCCAAACAGCAATAGACTTTTAGTGGGAACAAAAGCAAATCAGAAGGTGCAGGAAGAGATGGGGGAGGGGAAGGGAAATGAGGTAAAGAGATTAATTTTAAAGTGAAGGGAAAAAAATGAAATAGTGTTAAATCTACTGTACTATGTACAGATGTAAATTATTATTATGTATACCTCAAACCAAGTTAATGTTAGAATACAATATTCCTTTAATAAAATCAATAAAAATATAATAAATGAAAGTATAAATTATAAAATTTTACAGAGTGTTACTTGTAGTGAGGAGGTGGGATATAGTTGGAAGGGGAGAAAGGACAGAAACTAGACTTTTTAAAATGCATCTTTTTGTAGCTTTGATTTTGGAACTTGTAAATATTTTTCATAATTGCAAGGTAATATTATAGTTTTAGAAACAATTCTTATACACATAGAAGCAAAATGAAGTAAATACATCTGTGCATCCAATGGAAAAATTACATATAGAGGAAAAGTTTCTAGTGATTTTAAGTCTGTAATTTGAAAGTACCTTTGTGGGATCTACTTTAAGGACAAAAAGGGATGCAAAAATTCTTAAGTTGTTTTCAGTAATTATGCTGTTGGTTGTTATAGAGCTATAATTATCATACTATAATTGTGACTTTGAGATTGTTGTGTGTACATTGTGGGATGAATTAAGTGAATATCTATGTAGATGTCATTGAGAACTAAGCTTTTTCAGTACAGAAAGTCAAAGCAGATATAAGGTCAATGGGATCAACACACACATAAATACACGCACAATCCATAACATGATTAGAAGTATTAGTATTAGTATTTTTAGTATCATATTTAGTATTTTATTTATGTTTAGTATTTTTTAGTATTTTTAGTAACAGTAGTAGAATTTTTTCCAATAAAGTTTAAAATGTTATTAATACTTAAATTAAAAACCAAACATTGGCAACCATTTAAAGACACGTTTGTTTCAGACAAATTTAAGATTGTGCAGTCACATATTTGAAGAATAGGGAAATTGGCACATATGTTTACATTATTTTGTAAAGCAGTTACCCTAGTAAATACTAAGTTAAAAAAAAAAACCTGCTAGTATGAACACATGACTTTTATCTTTAAATTTCCTCCCAAATTTGTCTACTAAAAAGGCCTAGAAATGATTACTCCAATAGCAAGGAATGCTCCTACTGGCCATATTGTAGTTCTATAAACAATTTTTTAATTGGAAAGAATCAGGACTTTGGGATAGAAATGCTGACTTAGGTCTGGCTTAGAAAATGTGCAATGTGAACCTGAAATAGCTTGTTACGCTAGAAAGCAAAGAAACTTCAACAGTTAAGTTATGAAAAAGAGAAGGCATCAACCTGAACAAGCCCCCTGGAGGCAAAAAATAAGATACTTTGAACATTAATAAAGATAATGGCAATGAATTGGAATACACCATGCATGCTTATACCTAAGTGTTCATAATACTACTTAATAAAGTGAGAAACTTCGAAGTAAATATATTAGAGAACTATTAATTAAAAAACTTGCAAATAAGAGAAAGAACCAAGCATTTGTTGATCCCATCATATGTAATATGTACTTCTGGATAACCAAAGAGTTCATTCAGGGACGTCTCCAGTTATAGCAAGCAGTATGCTAATTAACAAAGAAAAAATCAGAATATTACTATTATGCAGCCCTGGATTAGTTTATGAACAACATTCCCAACTGGAAGACAATCATGTATTTTAGATCCCTGATAGACGTACCCAGTACCATACGTGAAGTGGTCTTGCACAAACAAACAAACAAACAAACCCTAATCTGAATCTGATCAAGCTGTAAAATAGCCATTGCATTTTTAGGAGAGAGAGAAATGTTATAAACAGCACCACAGGCATGTAATCTGGTCTAGACATGAGAAACTCCTACAGATGATGAACTCTTTACAACAGAAAAGATACAAGAAAAGAATCTTGAGTAGCATATCGACTGACTGTAATGTGTATAATTATTTGAGTATGGATTCAAGCAACAAATTTGAAGCACAAGATTTTTGGGGAGGTGTGCCCTAGTGTTCTAGCGATTTAGTCCACTGAGCACAGTCCACATACATTCCAAGGTACCAGGTTCAAGACCCAGGGCTCAGGGAAACAACCAAGATGGGGAACTAAATAAAGTGTTTTTACCTCCTCTCTCTTCCTTTCTACCTGTCTACTCACCTTCATGCCTATACCTTTCCTTTACAAAAAGAAAAATAAAATTATTGGGGAAGTGTAAACATTGATTCGTTATTTGATGATCTAAAGTTATTATGATAATGATTATCTTAAGATGTGCTATTTTAAGATTTAAAGGTATTTAAAAAGGAATCTATCTTTTAAAGGTTCATATTAAAATATCTGTTTTAGAGATAAAAGCAATGCTATCATTAGGTATTTCTATTTATAGGACAAAAGGTCATTTTCTCATTTCTAGAAAATATTTTATGCAATATTTTCCTTAGTGAATGTTAAGTGATTTAATATAGGTGATTAAATTTTTTTTTCAAATTTCTTAAGCCCAGATCCACATCTTTCATAGTCTGCACTTTACTGGAGCCACAGAAGGGAGTGTAATTGGATCATAAAGATCTTGGGTACCAAAGAAAATCTTGTTTCCAACTTGTCTTGGAACCGTCACGTTAGCCAGAGACTCTCTATAAAACAGGTCTTATAAGCTTGAGAAAAATGCATAATAAATATTGTGTGTCAAATCCTCACCTATCAAAACCCAGAAGTTTTCTATAATAATGATAACTCAAAGAGATTGGAAAACTCTTTTTCCTTCTCCTTGCTAGGACTTACCTGTCTCCCATTTGCATGTAAACTTCCTTTCTTGCATATTTTCATTGGCCCAATAAGCCCAGTGAATATATCTTTGGTGGGATCCACAGCAGAATAATACATCTTAGATATACAGACAGGGTCTTTGTAAGTGGGTCCCACTTCTTTGGGTACTGTCCATTCATAGGTGAATGTTTCTTTGGGTGCCACATAGGAGGCTAAGGGAGGCACATCTGTAAGAAAGGTGACATTGGAGAGGTTAAGCATGCTTTCTATTGTGGTCATTTGAACCACAAAGTAGACTAGGATTAGTCTAGGATAACCCACTACTGAGTTCCTTGTTATGAATTAGAGTGGAATCCTACATATGCTTGTGTCAGGTGAAAGTTGGTGTGATTTCATTCAGGAAGGAAATTTTCTTGCTTCATATCATTAAAGTTATAAAATAATTATAATAAGAAGAAAACAAACTGGGTACAGAATTAAAATAATGTATAATTATATACTGCAATGTCAACCACATTTATAATGTACACTATGTATGCGCAGATAAAAGAATGAGGGAATTAGAAAAAAATATAGTAGCTTCCTCTAAACAATCTGAAAATGGTGTCTGCATGTTTGAATGCTTGTGTCCCTCTGCATATTGAACTCCTAATGCCCCACTGTCATGTGTTATATGGGACTTTTGGGAGGTAATTAAATAATGAGAGTGGAGTCCCTATGAATGAGTTCTTAGAAAAGAGAGCCCCCATTTTACACTTGAGGAAACTGAAGTGAAGAAGATTGAATAACTTACCGCAGTCATACTACGAGTGGTAGCAAAGCCACTAATTTTCAGTGGTCAGCCTTAACATATATAAATACCCAAATAATCTAAATAATGAACTACTTTGTATCCTTAAAGTTATACCTATAAAATAATTATAATAAAAAGAAAACAAACTCTGGGTACAAAACTATGATAATGAGTATCATTATATACTACAATCTCAAACACATTTAAAAGATGTATAGACACAGATAAAAGAATGGAGGAATTATGCAAAAATATAATAGCAGATGTCTATAGAACTATGGATACTATCTTTAGTGAGAGCTTTTTATACCTTTAAATATTCTAGAATGAGCATCAAATCTTCTTATAATTACATTTTTCAAATATAAAAATTATCCCAATAATAGTCCAGAAATGTATAATTGATAAAATCCAAATAAGTTACCAGTCTTGTCAATAAACATCCAATGAAGGCAGAACAAAAAGTCTATAAACCCACTGGAAATGGTAGGAAGGAGTTTTTTGTAGGATAGTTTCCCTGGGTGACCAACACAATGGGTTAGTAAACATTGATGGATGGTTAGTCTGCACTCACTTCCACTCAGAGGGTTAGCATGTGAAGCATAGAATGTGCCCTCGTTGTTCTTACTGACTCTCACCCCAACGGGCTCAATACTGAGGGGATGTGCTCCTTTGTTATGGAAGGTGACTCTGATGGTGTCTTCCACCTCTGCTGAAATGACAGGACCTAGGGACAAATAGAGAATTATTATCAAGTATGAGACAATTATTTTCTTTAACTTGCTCTCTAGCGAGAATCACAGGGAACCACATTTATTTGTGGTGAATAGAAAGACAAGATTTCTTTTTAAGTCCGTTGTCAATTTGACACTGTGAGGCTGGAAAGAGGTGAGAGGGCTTTTTGATTCAAATTTAGGTTAATTAAATTTACCATTTCTGTCCAAGTCAATTCAAAAGCTTTATACATTAACACAAATTGAATGTTTGTACTCTCCTTACCCTAGTGTCTTGTTGGCTAGATGTGTGTTATTTGTCCCTAGAGTCAGGAGGTCTAAACCATGATCATCCAAAATGGGTGAGTTAGATTGTTGAAGATATAAAGAATAACACTATTGTGGTTTCTTATCAGAAAAATTAATGATATTACTAAATATGTAATAGAAATATAGACATAGAGGATGTAAATATTTTATGTAACATATGAAATGATGTTTACTGAGAGCTTCCCATTGTTTTCTGGGTGTTTATGTGTTTTAACCACTTTGATTCTTGTAACTTTATGGGGTAAGCACTATCACTGTTATTATTCCCACATCACAGAGAGTTGAATACTTTCAAAGGTCACAGAAAAATGAGGTCAGTCTGAATCCAAACTCTTTTGCTCTCTCACTATGCTGTTCTGCTCAAGTACCTGAGCAAGAACAGTCTCTGGGCTCTGTCTGAGAGTAGCCTGCAGAAGGTGCTCAGACACACCCAGCCTATGTCCTTAGCAGCCTGGATTTTATTTCTAAAAAACTTTTCTTTAAGATCAGAGGCTAACAACTTTGTTCTCTATTTAAATCAAGTCACATAAACACATAGTTCCCTTTACCCCTTTAAAGGAAAGAAGTCATTCAAGGTTAACATGGGTTTTAATGATATTTTAAGGGCACTGGAATTTTAAAGTAATTCACTGCTGTATTTTATTGATGGGTGATCTTCCACATCCCTCATTTATACTTGGAGAACATGTGGTAAGTTCTGAAGTTTCTGTTCTTGGGGCGGCTGGGGATGGGGGAGGCAGCTCAGGGGAGGAGTATAGCACATTCTGCACGAACTCACCCAGGATGCCAAGATGTTCTTCCTCAGGTCCTCTTTCCTTTTGATTTTTGAAGGAGGCATCTGTGTACTCACGATAAACCAGCTTTTTATAAGAGCCTCCAATTCTTGTAGCACCTTGTTCAAAAAATACTTCTGAATCACTGCCAAAAGAAAGGGTTGACTGCTGGAAGATATTTGCAAAAAATATAGCTGATAAGGGATTACTACCCAGAACATGTAAAGAACTCTCAGAACACAATAACAGCAGCAATGACACAAACAATTAAAAATGGACAAGGACTCGAATAGGCATTCCTCCAAATTTTAAAAGCAGAGCATAAAGCATTCACTGTGATACTAATTCTGACCAGGGTTTAGATACAATTATGATCCATGATTTACCTAGGACTCCAACAAAGCAGACTGTGCCGGGCCAGTACATAGAGTGATGTTGAGGGGTGGAGAAACATGAAATGGAGATTTCACTTTCTGAAGCAAAGTGAACATTTCAAGAGAGGCCATGACCACCTCTGACAGTTAATATATTGTGTTATACTAGAATCATCTTACATTATGAAATGTGTACAGTACAGTAACTACTGTTTATTGTAGATTAGCAACAGCCAGGAACTTAGGAGCTTTAATTTATTTTCTGAAACTCACATGGCAATACAACAAAGTTGGTACTACTCTCCCCACTTTTAACAAATGAAGAAATTAAGTCTCAGGCATTTGACTTGCAGAGTCATACCAGTCATCTCTTCCTCTGTTGGACAAATGTATTAAACAACTGCTTTTTGCCAAGAACTGTTCTTTGTGCCAGTGACAAAACAATAAACAAGTGGAACCCGTTCCTATCCACATGGACTTGACATCTGTCAGAGAAGTCAGATTGTGAATCAATTAATATAGCAACTCATCATAGGCACAGAATCTTGTGGAGGTGGGGCAAGACCCAAAAGACTTTCCAGAGAAGTAGTTTAAAAAAAAAACTCTCTAGAGAGAAGGAAAGTTAAAAAGATGAGGTGCCGGTGATGGGGTGATTGGGGCAGTGTTAACAAAGAGGAAACAGATTGCGGGATGATTCCAAAGAGAAAAGGAGCCTGGCATTTTCTACAAAATGGTAGTAGCTTAACGTGCAGAGCACGGCAGAGGAGAGGGGAGATGGAGGGGCATGGAAAGATGTATGATGAGCAGAAGGACTGAGTTAAGGTTTCAGTATGCTATCCTTGGGTGGTGGGAAGGCTTTGAAAGACAAACTTTTGGGATTGGTGTTCTAAGAGGATTCTTTGCTTGGCTTCCTAGAGAATGTATTGGAATTTTTTATTTAATTTAATTTTTATTTTTTAAGGAAAGGTGCAGGCAGGAATGAAGGTGATTAAGCAGGCAGACAGGAATAGAGAGGAGGGAGAAGTACTTTATTTATTTTATTCAACAGTTCACCGTTTTCGCTGGTGCCCTGGGTCTTAAACCAGGGACCATGGGACATTGTGGACTATGCCTGGTTTAAACTGCTAGGTTGCCATGGTGTGCCAAGAATGTGTTGGATTATTAAGATTACAGGATGGACACGAGTCAGAAAGTTGCTTTTAAATTCTAAAATGATAGATTGTGATGACTTCAGAGGTATTGGTGAAGAGGACAGACAGAGTTAGACAGTTTACAGAGACAATTAATATACAATGAGAGTAGCTGATGAGGAGAATGAGCAAGATTAGTGAATGAGAGTAAAGGGTGGTGCTCAGGTTTGGGGTCTGATTGCTAAATGGATGGATCACTAAATGGATCTCCATTCTCGGAGAGGAGTTAACCAGATTTGGGGGAAGGCATGTCAATTTGGAGGGGTCTCATCTAAGTGGGGAGTCCATTAAACAGTTTGAGGTGTAAATCTGCAACTTACAAAAGTTTTTTGAGCTGGAGATGAAGATTTGGGAGTCACTGTAACTGGATGCACCAGTGTTGCCTGGGACCTCTCTCCGCCTCAGGAGTAAGAGATCTGGCTAGTGCTTAGCCCAGCTATTGACTTGTATGTCATGGTCATTCATATCATTGAGTAAGTTACTTAACATTTCAAGTAGACAGGTGGCAAACTTAAGACTTCTCTAAGGAAATGTTATTTGAATAGAGACTTAGAACAATGATATCATATAATCTCACTGATATTTTTTAAAGATCATCATGGCTACTTTGCAGAGAACAGATAATTGGAAATGAAGACTGGCTGGGAGGCTGTGGAAATCATCAGACATGTATAAGGAATGCATCTGTGCATCAAATGACACTGTCAAGACAGTGAAAAATAAACCTATAAAATGGGAGAAAATATTTTCAAAACATATTGCTAATAAGGGATTATATCCAGAATATATAAAGAACTTCTGTAACTCAACAACAAAAAACAAAGCAAAACAAAACTCAAAAATGGGCAAAGTAAGTACTTGAATAGACATTTCCTCAGCTGACCAATAAGCAGATGAAAAGATGTTCAGCTAATCAAGATATTATCAGGGAAATGCAAATGCAAATCAAAACCACAATGAAGCACCTACCCATTAGGATGGTCATTATCAAAAAAAAAAAAAAAAAGAAGAAAAAGAAGAAAGAAAGAAGAAGAGTTGATACAGATGTGGAGAAAAGGGCATTCTTGTACATACATTGCTGGTGGGAATGTGAAATGGTGCAGCTGTTGTGGTAAACAGTTATGGCAGTTCCTCAAAGAATTAAAAATAGAATTGCTGTATCGTTTAATCATTCTACTCCTAGCATTCCTACTCATGCACTTGGAATGGTTTATTGCTTTATATTAAAGAGAGAGAGAAGGGATTTATCATGTTAAAGAATAGTTAGACTCAAAGAACAAAGTTATATTTGATAGAACCAAGTGAAGAAACAGGTTACTTTTCAGAACAATATTTGAGTCTTCTGGTGTTGATACACAAAAAATGGGAGACAGGCATCTAAACAGAAACTTGTACCCCAAAGTTCATAGCGACATTAATCACAAGAGTCAAAAGATAGAAAAAAATCCGAATGTCTGTCAACAGATGAATACAAAAATGCAGTATATGCATACAATGGAAGATTATTCAGCCTTAAGAGGAATGAAATTCTGACATATGTTCAAGATGGATGAATTTGAAAATATAAGCCAAGTGAAATAAACCAGAATAAACAAATTGATATGATTCCATTTTTATGCATAAAATAGACAAATTCATAGAGACAGAAAGTAGAATATAAAGTATCAGGGATTGAGGTGTTACTTATTCATTAACTACTGAATGATGCAAAAGTTCTAGAAATGAGTGGCATTGATTGTACAACCTGTGAATGTCCTTAATGCTACTGGGCTGTATAATGACATGTTTTAGGAAAGGAAAGCAAATGAATTGATCTAATTGTATTCGGGGGTTTGTTTTTTTTAGCATATTATTCAAATGTGTCTTTTTTTCATGGATACAAAAGTCCAGTTTCTCCAGTGTATATTCGGACCAAACTTCTTAAAAATATACCAGTTGAAATTTTAATTGCTTAATCAACCTTTTATGATTTCTTTTTAGGAGGGGACATATTCTGAAAACTTTTTTTTCTCTGAATTACCTTCCAGGTGCTGTTAAGTTTTCTTTAGTGAAGGTGTCTATGCCAGAGGGTGCATAGTTCCAGATGATTTCTTCAGCAGCGATGTAGTACTGTCTGACATGTGTCCCAATGATATTGTCCTCTGATGAAGGTTTATTACAGGCTTGTACCTGGAAAAAGGCCTGTAAGCCAGCTGAAAACCACACAGAAGGAGACAATGGTTAATGGAACCAATGTTTGTCTCTCCTATTGCCTTGTAAGCACTGCTGGTGAAAGGACACCTGGAGATTGAAATAAACAGCTAGAAACGATATTATAAGCTCAACAGTTGCAAAGAAATTGCTGATGGAAATTCAAGAAGTTTTTCTTTTTAAGCATTTCAATAAAACTAGAGATAAGCATTAGTTTAAAAAATATATATAGTACCAATTTCTGTGGTGTTGCTCTTGATTAGAAAAAATAAGGACACATTAATAGATTAGTGATGAAGACTAGCATAGTCATATTTTAAGGGGTAGAGTGGACTGGAGGTAGACAGAGAATGAGCATGTATTATCATTGTTCATTCACACAAAATGATAGTGTAATTGCTCTGCTAGTCCTCCTGTGGCCAAGGTCACATTTGATAGGTGAGATTTCTTTAAAGTTCAAAGTAACATATCTGAAGACCCAGATAAAATTTAAATTTTTCAGGGAACCAATATTATAAATTAATATTTTAAAACACTAGGCATGTTTTACCACCTTATAATAAAGAGATAGAGAAGGGATTTATCATGGTAAAAAAAAGAATAGCTATATTCAAAGAACAAAGTTAATTATTTTGATAGAACCAAGTCAAAAAACAGGCTACTTTTCAGAACAGTATTCAAATCTTCTGGTGTTTATATTATTATGCATTTCATAAAGCTGAAAAACCTTATGCAGTGCTATACTTTTAAGGAAGAATTGACATTCTGGGCCAATTATTCTTTTCCATAAATTAATATATTTTCAGATTCTATTAGTGTTTAAATGTTCCACTCCTTCAGTCATTTTTAAATTACATCATGGTCTGTACCATTAGCAGAATAACATTAAATTACCAGTTCAAAGTTCATATTATTCCAAAGCTTCTAGATTTTGATTCTCAATAATCACCCCCATTAGTTGTGTAACTGAGATAATGACTTTTTCATCAGCTGACAGTTAACTTGAGGCAAAGATGCCCTACCTTTCAGATGGTTTAGATTCTGACAGCTGAGCATCCATTCTCCAGGGTTCTGAGCCACCATAAAAACTTCATAAAAGGAAGCAGGAAAGAGATTGATTGTGTCAACTCGGTAGTTCTTGGAAGTCAAGGACTGCCCATGGAAGAAAGCTGCATGTACATCCACTTCATTACCCATTCCAAAAAGATACCATTTTACTCTGTCCTCTGCACACATGGAGAGTCCTGGGAGACTTCCAAAAGTGTATCCATTCAAAGCTGTAAGTCAAGAGCAGAAGTTAAAACTAATAGATTTTGGTGCCTAGGGCAGAAATAGTTACCTTCACAAAACCAAAATCAACTTGAGATGGAAAATACCTGGCCCACATGCTACTATTTCACTCTTCTACTCCCACGTCAGTCATTGCTAACCAATCACAGTACTCTTTCATTCCGGACCTGAATTCAGTCTCTCTCTGGATTCTTACCCAACATATTATTATCAAATGAACACAACACTGAAGATGATGACTATTTGCTTTCTTTCCTATAAACTATAGACACTCCTATGTATGTGTGTGTATAAATACAAGCTGTGTATATATACAAAATAAACACATGGTGAATGGAAAAAGAAAGCTTATTTAGTAATCAAGATTTAATCATGTCAGTAATTACTGTAGTATGAATGATTTCAGAACATATCCAAACTTTTGTTTTTCCAAATGGAAATGAACTTTCATTAAACACATATAAAAACAGGATCAGAAAAGATGAGTTAGTGCTGACGTATAAATTAAAAGCACCAAACTGACTCTTGGAAGGAATTTTTGCATAAGATTTGAAAACGTTGATTGGAGAAATACACAAATTCACGAAGCTAACAGAACCTTCCACGTGAAGTTTGTTCTATCCTGAGCTGATGCTGTACAAATGCTCCAGGTTTGACAAATGACACACTGGGATCACAGCTTTACTACACTATCATCTCAATTAGTATTAGTGCCATTCCTGGCACTACTGCTTCACTGACGAGCATTTTACAGCAGTTGCTAGTTTTCGGATGCACAGGCATACATGCCAATCGGATGCAAAGAACATCAGCCTGTCGCATTTACTGGGAACATTTCGAATCTGAACCTCGATTTAGAGCGATGCTAAGCGGGCGTACCGACGCCCAGCAGAGTAAGTGATCATCGACTCCTCGCTGGGCTCAACCCTCGGGGCCAATGGGCGGCGACGACCTCTTGGCGAGGCCGCACTGTTCGCGGCCCCCGCTGGGGGAGCCCAACCAGCAGCAAAGTGTCGCCGGCGGTCAAAATCACGACGCAAAAGCGTCCCCTGGGCCTCCTTGACAGGGGCGGCTTGTCACCAGCGAGAGAGCCGCTGCTGCCGCTGGCATCGCCAGACCTGCCTCTGCCCAGGAGACAGCCCTCTGATTTTCTAAGTGTATATAAATCGCTTTTGTGAGATGATGATGATGATGATGATGATGATGATGATGATGATGATGATGATGGCTCGGTGGCAATGGTGGTTTTAAAAAGATTGGGAGGCAGAATTGGAAGCGATATGGAGAAAAGAGAAATGCAGTGAAAGTACAGTAATTACCAGTGCAAAGACCTAAAAGGTCAAAAGCAGGACTGTCGGAGACTCTTTGAGTACACTTAGGTTCACTAGTCAGCCCGAGCGGTCCTGGAGATGTGGTAGAAATTGGTTCTGGAACGCACTGCCAAAGCACCAGAGGCACTAGGCCCGACCAGGTCAGAAGTCTGATTATCTAGAAGCTTGATTATCTTTTTCTGACATCCAGTTTTGAAAGCACAAAAAAGAGGCAGAATTATAGTATGGAGAGAGGACCTTCCAGACAGAAATTAGCAGAAGTTGGACATAGAAATCTGTTTTGTTACTCTTCTTTTTTCTGTGCTGGTAGAAGAGTGATTTTTGTGTTTTCAGTTTCTGAGTAAAGATTATTCTGAAGAAGCTAAACTAAAACAAACAAAAATCTATACTTATTGGTTTAACTGATATTCTTATGCAAATTCTGAGTGATAGACAATCTTACTAAACTTGTGTCTGAGAATTAAGGAGATGCCTAGGCAGTAAGGAAAATATTTCTAGAAGAAATAAGGTGAACCAAAGTGTAGGGGGAAAATGACGTGGCGATAAGGAGTGAGGGACAATGTATATGTAAAAGGAATACTTTTAGAACTAGAGCTTTAAATAATATAAAGGTACAGTGTTCTATTCTTTACAATATAAATAGAACTTCAGGCATTTAGTTTAATAATTTTAGGCTGCCTCGAATAATTTTTAAAATGAGTTTGGAGAAAAATAAAAACATAAATATAGCATACAAAGGCAACAAACCATATTTATGATGTCTTGTATAATTTGGTATATCTTACTTTACCTGCCTTAAAGTTTTTATTTGATTTGTTTAGCAGAATAACAAATCGTACATCAGTAGGGTGTGTTATCAGACCTCAGATTAGAAAAACACTTATTCAGGACATGAGTAATTAATGAATAAAAAATAAAGTAAAATAAATTAACACGTCTTCTTACAATACATTCTGTTACTCTCCTGAAAGTCTTCATTGTCTTCATCAACTGTGTCTGGTTCCAAGCAGTAAGTTTTGATATTGTCTTCTAGGTACCAGCTGAAATTTTCATCCACCACAGAAAACATCACAACAAATTCTTGATCAATATTTTTTTCTTTTTCTTTATCCAGAGAATCTGAAGCGAAAATTACTATTTTAATAGAAGTTAATCTTTTACATGTATTTTAGGATGTAATTTATAGTTTAAAAGTTTACTGCTTACTTTCCTAATAAATCATAAATCTGAACCCAGCCCTCCTGTTTCACATGTATGGAAACACAGAGAATTTTATATTTAGTATCCTGGCCTTGGGAGACCTGGGTCCCATTGACTGAATAACTCTTAAGTGCTTTTGGCAAATGGAAGGAATTTAAAGTTGAAACAAGTCTTTAGAGGTATTAATTGTTGCTCAAGAAATAGAAATTTGATTTCAATCTTTTTGAGATATATTGTCTTTTTAATGATAGAAATAGATACTATATTTATCAGCTAAATGAAGGTAACTACAGCTTTATCACAATAGTGTCACTAAAGTCAGTCATACATATATTCAAGACCACTGTTTTAAGTTAGATATCACAAACCTGTCCCCAGAGAGAGCAAAATTCTGGTAGTTTAGCAATGTGTATGAATGCCTGTTCCATTTATAACTTCCTGCTGTTCTCATTCTTTACGCCTACCTCAGTCTCTCTATCTACTCAACCGTAACAATACTTAACTTACATTTTTTTAAAAATGGCTATTTTTCTAGTGTTTTTGGATGCATTTTGAGCAATAGTGAGAAAATGTACCTTTTTTACAGAGTATTAAAGGTCCAATGAGTCCTGAGGCAATATCTCTTGGAGCATCAATGTGGGAATGATAAATCCTGGTCACACAATTGCTGTCTTCTATCCCAGGACTTTGTTCTTGGTTGGCATGCATTATGTATGTATACTGCTCTCCTGGATACACTTTATCATCTGCTTTTTGAAAATCTGTGGTGTTATCAGGATAGAGTGCCCCTAGGAAGCAACACACAATAAAATTACAAATTGAAAATGTTTGAACTTAAATGATAGAATACATGACTCATTAATTTACTCAGCAAATATTTAATCAACGTCTAGTATGCACCCTCTTTGGGATGCAGTGATATCCTATTTGAATATAGAGGAATAAGAGGCTAATAGACAGGAGATGTCTAGAAGCTTCACAGAAATTTTTGTTATTTCTTATAATTATTGAGTCTTTTGGTACAGTAATAGACAATAAGTCAGGAGCATAGTGAGTTTTGGTTTGCTATTTAAAGAAACAATGAACTTTTGGCTAATTGTGTCTCAGATTTGATTTAGATCACATATACCATTTGGCTGATGTATGAGACCACCCAGGTTGCCTAAGTTGGGGCAGAGTTTATCTCATGTTAGGGTGGGAGGTGAAAATAGTCACTGTGTGTTAATACGTAGGAACTTCAGAGATAATGCAATCCTTGTCTTAAATCCTGTTTCTTCCCTCTGCATTTTTGCTTCTTTTAGACTTTATTACACATTGCCTCTTTTTCTTGTTTTGAGTATTTGGCTGGAAAAGAGTTGGACCTGGGAAGGAAGTTCAGCTCTCTCTGACTCCGAGTCCACTCAGAAGTTCTATCACTTTCACATTTCACACAAAGATGCCCAACCAAGAGAAACATAGCATTATTAAAATGAACCAAAGGACTTACTAATGAAATAATTTAGAGCTAAACAATAGGTGTTATCCAGGAGGGGTGTTCAGTTGTATGGACTGCTTCAACTGAAAAGTAAGAGAAATTTCTTGTGAGGATATGAGCTGAACTTACCTTCATGTTCTTTATAGTAAGTTATTCCATGTGGATGAAAAGAGTAGGGCCTTGAGGCAAAGTTTTTTAAGTGTACATAAACTTTATCTCCAATTTCAGCTTTGATAATAGGGCCTAAAAACCCCAACCAGATAGGTTTTTCTATTATGGTGCTAAAGGTTCCATCTGTGTACTGAAGATAAAGAGCCTTCTTGTACAATCTTCCAATTCTATTTGGGCCATTTTGGAGATAGATACTGGCATCTTCCCTGTAGAGGGAAAGAGTTCAACTATGTTAGAAGCCATCATTTCTGGTGATAGCACTATAATTAAAAAGAAATTAATCACAATATGTAATTAAATTTTTGCCT
Organism: Solenodon paradoxus; assembly: GCA_004363575.1. Taxonomy (NCBI): domain Eukaryota; kingdom Metazoa; phylum Chordata; class Mammalia; order Eulipotyphla; family Solenodontidae; genus Solenodon; species Solenodon paradoxus. Next base: position 218,030 of record RJWH01002233.1, read on the forward strand.
GTTGTAATAGGGATGTTTCCAAACAATGAAGTGGAGCACTGACAATTGGCCTTGCTATTTGATGTGAGATAGCCCATGTTAAGTATGTGGCAGAGAGCTATCTGTGAAGATGCCATTAAAATATGGTTCATCTTTTGTGTTCTGGTGACTCAGGCACTAAGTCGAAAGCTGAGGCATAGACCATATAAAGTCCAAATATAGGGGTTTGTGACCTGGGCATGAGGAAACAATTAGAAATAAACAAAGACGTAAGAGTGCTTCTTCATCCTCACCCTTCCTTCTTTTCTAAAAAAATATGTTGCATCTCCATTTCTTACAAGATTTTCGTATTAAAACACAGGACATTATGAAATAAAATTCAAAACTAAGTGAAGTATTAAGATAAAGTAGTTAATTAGAACATTTCCCACTTATATTTGTCTCTTGTCTACTAAAAAATTTGAGTTTGTAAGCAATAATCAACCTGGAAATTTGAGACAGTAAAGTACGTGTGGGTATCTTATGTGTGTGTATGTATGCATACATGTGTTTATATATATTTGTGCATATATGACATTTTCCTTGAGATAAGATTAAAATGCTAAATTACTTCTATCATTTTAATTTATTTTAACAGCACTAAATGAAGGTAAGAATTGATGCATGCAATGTGTGTGTTTTAAAATTACCTTTGGAGTCAAATTAACCTTATGTACTTGCTACTGAAAATAGTTGAGCAATGAATGTTCATATAAAAGAGTAAATTTGTGGTTGAACTTATTTTTTTTTTTTTTGAGAGAATAAGGGAGAGGAATAAGAAGCATGTTTAAGGAAGAGAGGAATAGGAGGAAGCACTTTTCATTTATTTGTTTATTTTTGGCTCTTTTCTCTGCCCCTGGTCTCGAACCAAACCCATGGCTTTATATGGTCCATGTTCCTCTTCTGACTTCACACCAGAGCCACCAGGACACATCCAGTATAATCAAACTATTGAATGGGTTTTTGTGTTATTGTCCTTAACAGAAGACTGTGTATAAGTCAGTGGTATCTAGTGGAGGGAGAACACACTTAAAGTCTAGACTTTGCAAAGCCCTTCCACAAATGAAATAGAATACAAACGAGCACTCAAGCTGAGGATATTGCTCATGTATTTCTGTGTGCACCTGACCTTTGATTCTTTGCTATTTCCCACTCAGCCCTTGAAGGGTTGGATGACTCAGTTAAGAAATAAACTTTGTCTGGTTTCCTTAGCTGTTAGTTCACTGGAAAGAATGAGAGACATTTTCCTTTCCTTTCTAAGTAAGGCTTGTCTAGGAGCTCTGGACTTCCATTGCTATAGAGTTTAAAGGTCTAGTTTTTTTAAAAAATCTAGGGTTCTAGGCTAAAGTTTCTTACATTTTAATGTACACAGGAGTCCACTGATTGAAGACTTTCACAAAATGCAAATTCCTGGGTCCCAGTCCCACTGATTCAGATTCTGTGGGACTGGTGTGGGACATGGGCATATGCATTTACTAGGACACAGCCTGGTGTGTTCTCATGCTGCTCTGGGCTCCTGAGTAATCTGACTGGGGGAGGCTCCCACATAAAGGGAAAGAGACCTGTCCAATTTCACTGGCAGTGGCATTTCTGGAGAACATGAGACTGAAAAATGGCAAGTCCTTTTTCCAGGCCATCTTCTGGTGGTGGCTGGATCTCTGCTGGCATGGCTGCCTAGGGGCATAAAATTAAGCCTTAATGTTGTCGTCAAGGAACATGTCACTTGGTAGTGGTCCTGGCAGCTGAGTTTGAGTAGCAGGGGTAGGTATTACAAATAAAAGCACTGTGGTCGTCTGGATCGATTAGAGGGCTTGCAGAATGAACATCTCATAGAAACTGAGAATCCTAATTTTCCTGGGTTGTATAAAACTCGGGATTTTCACCATGTTCACTGGAAAATGAATGGAATGGGTCTTCTTCCCCCATCCTGGTGGAAGGAGAGCCAAATTGGAAATTAGAAAAATAAAATGATATCTTTTGTACCCCATATGGGGTGGCACATCTGTGCTTACACCTGCATTTCTCCTATTTGTTTTCATTTCTTAATTGTTTGACACAGTTTGAATGTTGTTAGAACAAAGCAGGAAAAAAATTCAGGAAGACTCAGAGACTCCAAGGACACCAACATGCTTGGAAAACCAGCAGGACATGGGAGTGAATTCTTCCTCCAAATTGTAGCCCTAATATAGACAGGAGGAATCTGACTAAATAGGAGCTCTAATAGCAGAATTCAGAAGCACTGAAGACCACTGAGATTGAAAGCGGTTTTCTAGCCCTTACTACTGAGAAGAGTCAGCACACCTACAGTGTCAATCACAGCTGCAGGTGCAAACCTACTGTCCAAAGTGGGATGCTGTCTGGTCCCAGCAGTCTGCGCTTCTCACTAAATTTTCTCCCATATATGGATTTGCCCCTGTTACTGGGAGATTTGTCCTAGTGATCTTTAGATAGAGATTCTAGTCTATACTCTACCATACCCTGTTGATACACACCTTACATAAGGCCAAAGTCTAAAAAATGTCCTCAAATTCTTAAGGCTTCGTTTAAGCAAAGTGTGCGTTTAGATTTTCAATGGCTTTTAAGAATACATCTTATTTCAATAAACTGGACTTTGTCAAAATTCTGTCACTGCACTGAAATTCTCCTCTATTAATCATTTCCTGGAACAAAAGGAACATTGCATAAATTTTGGGATTCATATTTTGCCGGCAAAAGTTTTGGGGTGGGGGAAGGTGAAAGTTATTTTTAAAATGATAGAGCTGAAATTATATTCAGGATTTTTAATATTGGGAATTTCTTTACTTTACACAGCAATATGCTAGAAAATATTTTGTAAAACAAAACTGTTTTAACCAAATCAGGAAATACTTCATATCATGTGTTACTATGGGAAAGTCTATTCGATTATGTTCTGTCTCCAAAAGAAGTATCAAAGGGTCATGAGGGAATGACTATTTAATTTCAGGAGCAGAGCTTGGGAACAAAGGGTCAGTTTCAGGACACTTGAAGGAAGTTTGCTAGTTATATATTCAGTCAAAGAATCTATTATAGCTGTCTTTTGAACTAGAGAAAATAATTCACATTGACTGTAGTTCTTCCTCTTGACAATTTTAACAGTCTGTTCTATTTATGCCCCTTTCTCAGTAAACACATCCCTCATGTTTAGCCTTCAAATTTCTATAAACTTAGAGTCAACTTCTATAATTTCTGGAATATTCAGATCCAGAAAAAGTGAATTTTGAATGGTAAGGGACTTGTAACATTGTTTTTCTTAGTAAGACAATAATATTGCTATTGAAATGCACAAAATGGTCTTGCTTTTTTTAGACATGGTTATTAAAATGAGAATTTTAGGTCAACTTCTCTGGTAGTGACCTGCCCTCTTCTCTGAAGGGTGTACTTTCACTTCATTCATCTTTTTCCTTGCACCTTTGTTTTCACTTTGCCACTTTATCAATAAAACTTCTTTTTGCTTTCTCAAAAGAAAGAAGGAAAGTAAGAAAGGAAAAAATAAAACAAAAAAATGTAGGCATGCCCTGGTGACTCAAGTGCCAAGCTGGGGTGTAGACTTTGGAAAAGTCCAAAGACCTGGGTTCAAGAGCCTGAGTGAGGAACAACCAACAAATCACAAGGCTAAAATCAATATGCTAGCTGGACTGACTCTTGTCTAGGGGTTCTGTGCAGAAATCTACTTCCAAGCTAATTGAGGTAATTAACAGAATTCAGTTCACTGTGACTGCAGAATTGAAATCCCTGTTTCCCTGCTGTCTGTCAACCTAGGGGTCAGCCATCCTGTATTCATTCTCCAGTGGCCCCTTCTATTTTTAAGTAAGTCACAGTTTGTTGAGTCCCCCCAAAATCTTTTTGAATCACTCTGATTTCTTTCACTAGAGAATTCACTGTTTTCAATTAAGTCCACCTAGAATCTTATTTTAAAGTCTATTGTGTCATTGCATGTAATGCAATTCATGGAAGTGAAATCTCATCATATTCACAGGTTCTGGAGATTTAGAGTAGGACACTAAAACAACCAGAAATGAAATGGTAGGCAAAGACTCATTGTAAAGTGTGTGTAATAAAAACATTTTTTAAAAGGGTCTAAGCAGGAATGAAAGCAAGTACACATAGACATGAAGAGAGAGGAGGAAGAAGTAGTTTATTTAGTTGTTCATCTTGATTGTTTTCCTGATCTTAGTCCTGAACTGGTCACCTTGGTATGTATGTGAACTATGCCTGGTGCATTAAACTGCTAGGTCAAGTAATACAAATGCAAATGAATTATAGGTCCTAATAGTAGACTGACTACATAGCACAATATAAATACCATAGTCAATTATCGACCTTCTTTTTAGTCTGTTGTCAGGTTAAAATAGAAACAGCAATAATAAATTGTAGAGCTTAAAAGTTATGAGATTTTATAGTCAATATGTTTCTTCACAGAGGCCATCCTGTTTGAAGTGCTTGGACCATACTACATATTGTGTCTGACAATTTTTTCACTTTTACTTTTGTTTAAGTTTAATTATTTTTTTTATTGCCATAACTTTGATTTTACACATTAAAATACACTCATCTGTAAGTTCCCCATATGTGAAGTTTCCCCATTCCTCAGATATATGTCAACCCACCCTGCCCTCCACCAAATCACCAAGAGTTCTTCACCACTGTCCAGTGGGCCCTGCCATGACTTGCCACCCTCCCTCGCCCCATTCCCTATTGGTAGCCTCAGTTTTATTGCGAGTGTTTAAGAGTTGGTTTTACTTCATCTTATCCTTTGTTTTGTCTATTTACATTCCACCTATGAGTGAGGTCAACTGGTATCTATCTTTCTTCTTTTGACTTGTATCACTTAGCATAATCCCCTCTAGATCCATCCATGTTGATTCAAATGACAGGATTTCATCTCTTCTAAGGGCTGTGTAGTATTCCATTGTGTATGTATACATCTTCTTCATCTGTTATCTGTTGTTGGGCATTTTCCAGTTCTTAGCCATTGTGAATAGAACTGCAATAAACATGGGGATGTATAGATCTCTGCGAATTGGTTTTGTATCTTTTGGGTAAACACCCAAATATGGGATAGCAGGATCATATAGAATTTCCATATTAAAATTTTGAGGAATATGAATATATTTTTACAGGGGTTACACCAAATTGCACTTACAACAACAGTGTAAAAGCGTTCCCTTTTCTCCATGTCCTTGCCAACACTTGTTGTTTCCAGACTTTTAGACAACAGCCAATCTCTCAGGTATAAGGTGATATCCCATTGTTGTTTTAATTTGCATTTCCCTGAGAACCAGGAAGGAGGAATACCGTTTCATGTGCCTGTTGGCCATCTGTATACCCTCTTTGGAAAAATGTCTCACCAATTCCTTTTCCCATTTTTGATTGAATTGCCTATTTTTCTGCTAATGACTTTTATGAATTCTTTGTATATTTTGGATATTAAGCCCTTGGCAGAAATATGAAATGGAAATATCTACTCCCAGTTAGTAGGTTGCCTTTTGTTTTGGTGATATTTCTTTTGTTTGGTGATGTTTCTTTAGCTGTGAAGAACAGCACCATTTATTGAAGAGACTTTTCTTTTTCCATTGTATTCTTTTGGCTCCTTTGTCATAGATTAACTGATTGTATGTGAGTGGGTCGGTTTCTGGTGATTCAGTTCTATTCCACTGATCTGTGTCTCTGTTATTATTCCAGCATCATACTGTTTTAATCACTATTGCCTTGCACATATATATATATATGTATATATAATCGTGTCATCTGCAAATGATAGTTTTATTTCCTTCTTTCCAACATGGATTCTTTTTATTTCTTTCTTTTTTTTTTTGTAATTGCTCTGGCTAAGACCTCCAGTATGATTTTAAATAGCAGTGGTGAGAGTACACAGCTTTGCCTTGTTTCTGACCTTCAGGGAAATGCTTTCAATTTTTTGCCATTGACTACAATGTGGGCTATGGGTTTGTCATATATGGCCTTTATTATGTGAGGTATGTATATTCTATCCTCACTTATGCAGGTTTCTATCATAAATGGTTGTTGGATAGATTCATATATGTTGAGCTATCCTTGTATCCTGGGATAAATTGCAATTTATCATGATGGATTATCTTTTTGATGAATTACTAGATTCTGTTTGCTAATAATTCGTTGAGTATTTTTGCATCTATGTTCATTAGAGATACTGGTCTATAATTTTCTTTCTTGGTGATGTCTCTACCAGCTTTTATTATTAGTGTGATATTAGTCTCATAGAAAGTATTTGGGAATGTTCCCTGTTCTTTAACATTTTGGAAGAGTTAGACTTCTCTAACATCTCTAACTAATAGGTTGACTTCTCTGAAATTTTGGTAAAACTCATTAAATGGGTATCTGGTCCTGCACTTTTATTTTTAGGGAGGCTTTTGAATACCTCTTCAATTTCCTTGCTTGTGATTATTCTGTTCAGGTTTTCCTATTCTTCCAGATTCAGTCTTGGTATTTTTCTAGTAATCTGCCCATTTTCTCGCTTTGTGTACTTTGTTGGGATAGTGCAGTTCATAATCGTCTTTTATGATGTTTTGTATTCTGTGGTATCTATTGTAACTTCTCCCCTTTCATTTCTGATTCTACTTATGATAGTTATCTCTATTTTTTTTCTTTGTGAGTTTAGTCAATGGTTTGTTAATTTTGTTTATTTTTCCAAAGAACTAACTTTTGATTTTATTGATCTTCTGGATTGTCTTTTTGTTTTCTATTTCATTTATTTCTGCTCGAATTTTGATTATTTCTATCCTGTTATTTATTTTTGGCTTTAATTGTTCTATTTTCTCTAGTAGTTTTAAAAAAGGGTTAGAATGTTTATTTGAGATTTTTCTTGTTTCTTGTGGTAGGTCTAGATTGCAACAAAATTCCTGCTTAGTATTGTTTTGCTGCATTCCATAGATTCTGGTAGTTCGTGTCTTCATTCTCATTTGTTTCTAAGTATTTTTTAATTTCATCTTTTACCCCAAATTTATTCAGAAGTATATTGTTTAGTTTCCAATTCATTTTAAGCCCTCTTTTTGTGGTTGATTTCTAGTTTTAAGTCACTGTGATCAGAGAAGATGTTTGGTGTGATTTCAACCCTTGTAAATTTGTTGAGATATGTTTTGTGTCTCAACATATGATCTATCTTTTAGAATGCTCCATGTACACTTGAGAAGAAAGTGGAATCTGTAGTCATTGGATAAAGTGTTCAGTATATGTTTATCATACCTAACTTTTCCAAATGGCTGTTAAAGCTACTGTTTCCCTGTTAATTTTCTGCCTGGTTGATCTGTCCATTGTTGTATGTGGTGTGTTGAAATCGCCTACTATTTTGTGTTGCTTGTTGATGTCTCTTGTTAATTTTAATAATACTCCATTTGGTACATATATGCTAATATACATATGTCTTCTTGCTAGATTGACATCTTAATCATTATATAATGTCCATCTCTGTCTTTTGCTATGCTTTTTAGATGGAAGTCTGTTTTATCTGATTTGAGTGTGACTGTTTCAGCTGTTTTCTTTTTTGTTTGCGGTTGCCATTGACTGTAGGATTGTCTTTCAACCATTGACTTTGCATCCTTTCTTTTCTTTTGAAAGAAGGTAAGTTTTCTGAATGGAGTAAAAGGTTGAGTTATACTTTTTAATCCATTCCGTCACTCTGTGTCATTTGACCGGTGAGTTCAGTCCATTAATGTTTAGGGTGATTATTGATATGTAGCTGTTTATCATCATTTTGTAATTTGTCTTCTATGTGTTGTTTCAGACAGTGCCTTTGTCTTTCTCTTTTTAAGTGGGTTGTGTGTAGTTATGTTTTGATTGCTTTTCCTCTTTGTTTCCTTCTTTGCTTTTTCCTTGGATATGTAGTGTGAGGTTACCCAGAAGTTATCATCAAATTTCTGTGTTTATTTCCCATTTTTATTTGAAAGCAGATTTGTCTTGTACTCTTTCTAACCATCCACATTTTTTATCTCTTCTCCTCCCTACTTTTTGTTAGCTGTCTTGCTGCTTTTATGCGGGGTTTCTTTATATTTTATAGACTTTTTTTTTTAGAGTTGGTTTTGTGGCAATGAATTCCTTTAACTTTTGCTTATCGAAAAAATTGCTTTTTTTTTTTTTGCCATTCCTTCAGTTCTAAACAATAATCTTGCATGGTATAGTGTCTTAGTTTGAAAATACTTTTCTTTCAGCACTTTTAATATCATGTTATTCTCTTCTGACTTGTAGAGTTTCAGTTGAGAAATCTGCTGGCAATCTCATAAGGACTTCTCTTTATGTGGTTTGTTTTTCTTTGCTGCTTTTAAGATTCTTTATTTTTTATTTTTGACACTTTGATGACAATGTGTCTAGGTATAGGTCTGTTTGAGTTTCTTTTATTAAGAGCTTAGAGCTTCCTGGGTCTGAAGGCTTGCTTCATTCTTCATATTTGGGGAATTCACAGCTATTATGTATTCAAATATAATTTCTGTCACCTTTACTCTCTTTTCTCCTTCTTGGATCCCTGTTACGTGAATGTTGTTCCTTGTGATGTTGTCCATAGGGCTCAAAAGCTATCTTCATTTCTTTTCACTCTTTCATCTTTATTGGTTTGTTTGAGTGCATTCCTCTGCCCTATCTTATAGCTCACTGATTGTACTGGAGGCTTCAGCCTCTTCTTAAGTCCCTCTATTGAGTTCTTTCATTCGGCTATCATATTCTTTATTTCTTTGATGTATTGCTTCACTTTTTCTCTCTCTCTTTTTTGTTGTTCTCTTTATTCTTCCACTATTGTTTTCTTGATTTCCATGAGTATGCATATTATTGTTGCCCTATAGTCAATCTCAGGTAGTTTGCTTATGTCTGTTGTATTCAGATATTCCCTTAAGGTTTTAATTGGATTCGTAGTTTTGACTATAATTCTCTGAGTCTTCGTTCTGTTTGGCATTCTCTTTATGTGTGTTTGGATTAGGTTTCCCTGAAGTGATGGCCTTGTGTAGAATATCAATTTGTCCTAATTGTGCCTGGCTCTTGGTTTGAACACTGGGATTTCTTGAGTTTTTGGTGTCACCATTGGTTGTATTTGTAAAAATTCTTGCATGGACTCTCTCAGGGGTTGAAAGTTGAAAGTTTTGCACTGGAGTTTGTTGCGGGATGCAGAATCTTCCCCACCCCCGTATCCTGCTCTGAACAGTAAGGACTGCCTTGTTGTTAGCCCACAATCAGCAGTCAGGCCACAGTTTTGACTCCACCCACAGTGTGGTGCTAGTGAGTAGGATTGATGCTTCTTCCTCTGGGAGTCTGTCTTCTACCTTTAGACCTGGGGGTGGGATTTCTGGTGGGCGATTCCTATGTCTCCATCACAATATTGTTGGAAGGACTGGGAGCTGAGGAGTCCCCTAGCCGCCTTCTGGTTATGGTGGTGCCCAGTGTAATTTCCTCTTTGGGCTCCCGTTCAGACCACCAGGGCACCAGTCATTCTCCTGCCCTGTGCAAAGTCCTTCTTGCCTGGGTCTGGGTCCCAGTCCTGCTGAGCCGGCTCTTTGCTGTTTTTACAATTCCTGGGAGTCCTGTTTCTTCTCTAAGTGTTATCAGCTCTGCTGTGGCCAGAATTCCAAGTCTGCAGTGTAGCTCTGAGCCCTGATATTTTCACTTACACTTTGTGGTCACAGTTGCTTCTGCATTTTCATAGCCTCTGTCCCTGCTTTTCCTCCACATTTATTTCTGGAGAATAGGTGAATTCCTAGTTGCTCTGTATGGAGGATGTGGGTCTTGCTCCTACCAGCTAGCCATCTGGTATCTGATTTCTGTATGACTTTATTTGGTAACGGGAGCATGAATAAGTGACTTTTCAAAATAATTTAGGCCAATAATTGTACCACTGTAAAAATCATTCCATGCCTTTTATGGATAGCTCAGGTGACTTAAGGTACTGGCAGTAAAAGTAGTGGGCCAAGTTTCAGACCCAAAGCCAGGAAAACAAAAAAAATATCACAATAAAATGGGAACCCCATGACTCAGGTGGATAAGGTGCAGGTCATATAAAGCCTATGGACCTGGGTTAGATATCTGAGACCGGGGCATTAAAAAAGTCATTTAAACAGTTTAAGATTAATCTCTCCACCCTCAACTCCAACACTCAGCTAGTCTCTAACCTGGGTCCACAGCCTTTATTACTTTCACCTTAGCTACCTGAGTCACAGAGGGGAGCAAAGACCACTCTGAAAATGAATTCTTTCAGTGCAAGTTTTTTCTTTAAAAGTATTTCAATTATTTCTCTGTTTTTAAAAACAGGATACTGAAAAAATTCAATTTCTTTTTATTATAACAGTAAACACAGACATTTATCGAATAATGATATCCTGATCACTCAATACAATACCATACTGCTTATACCTAGAGTGAATATTCTTAGTTTGTTCTCTATTTCTTTAGTCAGAATATACATTGCTATCTTCTTATTACTTATTGTTTTTGTTTACACTGCTTCATCATACCATTTCTGATTCATTTATCAAATCTTCGATGATCTGGAAAACTAGGTAAGGAGGTTTTTAAGAACAGAACCCCTGTGGCTCAGTGACTAAGGTGAAGGATGTGTAAAGCCCAAGGACCTGGACTTTAGACCTGGGTGGGTGGAGGAAAGAAAAAAAATGAACTTTTAAACAATTTTATGTTACTTGGACACAAATGCTTCCTTTCCTTTGTCTTCACTTTTTCAGTATTTTAGGTCGACTGGCATGCTAGCCATTAGATCTGTACTGTAAGACAGTCTACAAAGATATTACAGTCTATTCTGCATTTCACCTTAAAAAAATAAGAACTGCATTGTTAAATAAAGCCAAACTGAGTGAGAGCTTAAAAAGTAAGTGTAAAGTGTTTTGAATATTTCATTTACTTCAAGCTTCCTAAAGGTCACCTTGGGTAAAAAATAACACAAAGATAATAGGAGTATTATTTTTCATTGTTACTGTAGAACCAATAAGCTCAATAAATATTTAATACCTACTATAGGCTCAGGACGCCTAATTATGTTTACTAATTTTTGTATGTGTATCTTCTACTCTTTTTTAAATATAGGTAGCTTAGGAGCAAGAGCTAGATTTTATAAAGTCTTTATTGATTTGTAGAGGTGACAGATGCAAAGCAATGATCTAAGCAATGGCAGCATTACCAAGCATATACTAAGCAAAAGGAAATTACTTTCTACCTAATCCCATTAGAAATAAATAATACTGGTATTAAAATAAGAGTAGTAAAGTCTATTTCCCTGGTTAAAAATCAATATTTTTGTTTGAATGTTTTTGTCTGTTTTCAGTATCACTAATTCTATGTATAGCTTTATAAACTGATTGTTCTGTTTCATTCTATTATCTGATTTATTTTACAGTGTGAATTTGTCCATAATAGGAGAAAGGTAAAATTTTTACAGCATGTCTTATAATTTCTTCTACCTCTCTACATACTTTTTATTCATTCCATTTATTTACAAATATTTGTTTAATTTTGTTCTAGGTACTAGGAACCAAGAAGTGAACATAACAGAGTTCCTGCCATCTTAGCTCACATTTTCCTTCTCATTGTCCCAGATTAAACTTTTCAGCCTTCACTTGACAAGGAGTGCCAGTCACATCTGGTGATATCCCATCATCCTTTACTTTTTGGGTTGGTGCTATGTCTGAATCTTTATGGCCCCATCAAAATTCATATGTTGAGATTCTCCAATGTGTTAGGAGATGGAGTCTTTGGGAGGTGCCTTGGTCATGAGGATGTAGCCCTGAAGAATAGAATAAGTGCCTTATGACATGGGTTCTAGGGAAAACATTAGTTCCTTCTGCCTTGTCAGGACACAGTGAAGAGGCTATGAAGCAGGAAGAAGATTCTCCCAGAACATGACCATGCTGATGCCTTGAACTGACTTCCCAGCCTTTAGAACCATGAGAAACATTATAAATTTGTATTGATAAGCAACCTAGTCTCTGGTATTTTGTCTTAGCAGCCTGAAAAGACTAAGACAACTGGACATGCTGCACATCTTAAGACAACGGAGCACAAACTTGCTCCCTAAACTCATCTACACACAAATGTTAGCATTGTATTGGTAATATTGCTAAATCTCTAGTCAATATTCAGATGTGAAAAAACAAAACGACAGAACAGAATCAGCGGTGGAGTAAGCAGTGCCACCTAGAGTGTGTCTGACTGAGCTGTTGTTGAAACTAGAGGTGATTCTCAAGTCACTATTGCATTACTCTCCACCCACTGAATCCACAACCAGCACAGACAGTACACAGGCATACTTAAAAACAAAAGGAACATATTCCCACTCCACTCCAAATTCTTAATAAACTCACTTCTTTGACAGTTACTAGAATTAGAGATACCTTTATTGAAAGAATGTCTAGCAATTTCAAGCTGATTTGATTTTGGATCATCAATAATGGCAAAAGGATAATAGGTGGAGGCATGGAGTTGGACACTATTTTTAGTGAGTCTAGTTTGTGCATAAAAATTGCATTGTAATTTATTTTATATTTAATCAAGGAAAATACAGAATCTACAAAACATCGGTTCTGGTGAAACCATGAAAATGAGTTTTACACCTAAGTAGGGAATGCTAACTCAAAATTCATTAAATAGAATAATAATTGCAAAATGTACTAACTTTACTTATAAAGTTTAGTTATCTTTGGGTCAGAAATATTGTTTACTGCATGTTACTAAATTATTTAATTATGTAATATATGAATTATTTATCAATTTGCTATTATAATAATTAGATGTTCTTATCATCTATGCATCTATTTTACTGTGAAAAATTTCAACCACAAATAAAATGAATGAGAATAGTACATACCCATCAACAGAGTCAATAATTATGAAATTTGGTACACTTATATTTTTAAATACAGTTTTAGCAGTAGGTGGTCACTGGGTTCATTTGTACTTTATCACTATTATAAATTATTTTTAAGTGTACTGAGTATAGGTTTTAAATGCCTTATTTTAATCTGGTGATAAATGTTTAATTAGCACTATTTAAAGTAACAACCTTAGGATACATAAAATCCCACTACCAAAAAAATCTCAAGAAGAACTAAACTATTGCTTTTCTATATGGTGCATATTGTTTGAAATAAGGGACTTCCAACAGAAACAGGAAAAAATATAAGTTGTATTGAGTTTTGTGGGCTATCTTAATAGATATTTCACTATTTTTGTGTGCATATATGATTTTCCATGAACCTACTCTTCAAATAATGGTTTAGATAGTCTTCTCATCTCATTTTACAGATTAGAATGCTGAGACTGAGAGAAATGAACTCAATGAAATGTTTAGTGTCTTTAAAATGTGTTAAGCAGTCATTTTTGTCAAAATTACATTTGATTTAAAAATGATCTTTTGAAAAATGAAAAACTTTTTTCTTATCAGTAAGAATTGATAAATTCTATAATAAACATAGCATTTTATACATTTGCTTTTTTAAATTAAAGAATCTCTGGTACAAAGAAAGACTGCATCCTAATGGTAGATGCAATAACAACTAGAAAGGGGAATTGAACATCCACACAGTTCCTAGGACAAAAGGGAAATGAGTGAGACAGTATTTCAAAAAAGAAACAAACAAACCAAAAAACCCCAAACCTAGGAATTTTGACTTTTATTAAAATGTCTTGGATTTCAAGTCCAGGTTTTGAAGTTTCTGTATATTAAAAAGTTATTAAATTCTTTAATAAGAAAGAGTAAAGAAATATTTCATTATATTGACTTTATTTTTTTAAATAAATTTGTTCTATAAAAATAAAAATAGTAACTTACTTGTCAACTGAAATAAGTTTCTTTTCTCCATCGTCAGAAGCATAGCTCCAAGTTCTTTCAACAATTCCAAGGTAATAATGCTTATCTCTTGCCCAGACTGAGGTGTTATATAAAAATAGAAATATAGTAAGCAGAAGAATCTTCATTTTTTCTCCTTCTTGGAGACTGAGAAGCAATGGAACAAAATGAGAAGCAGGAAATTTTATAAATAAGGCTTTCTTCCTTTTCGTGCTTGATTGGCACGATTTAATGTTGCACAAGAGTAAATTGTTTTGTTAAAGCAAATAACATTTTTCACTTCGGTTTGGTTCCAGTAAATCCAGAAATAAATGTTTTCTGTTGCCTGACTTCTCTGATTACAAGTGAAAAGTCCACTGTTATTGTTGGAAGCACTGAAGTGTGCATAACTCTGTGCTTTCTTCCACTTATTGTGCAAATTCCAGGAGGGCAGGGATCATCTCTAAATGCACCCTTTGTTCCTCCAACAGTTTGCTACAGTACGGTACTCTGACGCCGCGGATTTTTGGTAAATCAGGATGAAAACTATGCATATGAATAAAACATGTAGCTTTTTTATTTTGCAAAGCCTGACAATACTTAGTTGCAACTCTAAGATAGGAAATATGATATTTAACATGCCAAATTTAAGTACCCCCAAAATAAAAGTTTCATTTTGAAGGATGTATCTGATTTGTAAGTTATGAACACTTTTGCATAGAAATTTTACCAGATGATTCTGTTACTATCCGCAAATAACTAACAGAGCATAATAATGGTTAATAATTTTGTTTCATTTTATTTCATTTTTAAAGGAAAGCTGCCGATAGGAATGAAGGTAAGCAGAGGCAGGAAAGAGAAGAGGAAGAAACACTTTTATTCATTTTTGTTTAGATGTTCATCATGGTTTTTGCGCTGGTCCTAGGATGCAAACAGGTTCTTTGGGATGTATATGTACTGTGCTTGGCCAGAGGTAGTAGATTTAACCACTAGTCCAGTAGGGCTTACTGATAATTCTGTTTTAATCATCAAAAAATCAGACATCAGTTTGTTTTCAAAGTAGAGGTTAGTAAACAGAAAGTGTTCTAGCTTGTTAACCTGGGGTTTCTCTCTTGGATGCAGTCATGAGTTTTAGGGTGAAAAATTTTATTAAAATCCTCTCACCAGTCATAACATATCATTTTTTGTTGTTCTATAAAAGAACGATGGAGGCAGGCAGGAATGATGGTAAGTAGGCAGGTAGGTAGGAAAAAAGAGGAAGAAGAATCTTTATTTTATTTTTATTTAGTTATTCACACTAGTTTCTCTCCTCCAGACCTGAGACTCAAAACACAGGGCTATGTGGCTTGTTCCTTCAGAGGTAATTGACCTGATTATTGCTACACCAGGGTGTTTTTTAGTTGAAGAAAATCTGATGATAATGGTGCACATTTTGTGCTGATAGTAACTTTTTCTCTAGAATACCTCAATGCATTATGTAACTATTTACTGAAAGTTGGTTCTAGAAATAGCTTGGTATAGGAGAAAGCACCGTGATATTTGAACAATCATTTATTCAATAAGTATTACTTGAGTTTCTTGTATGGGTACTCGATTCCAAGCATTGGGGATAGAGCTGTGACTAAAACAGACACAGATCCTACCCTCATCAGTTTATATTTTACTTGGAAGAGACTGGCATTATAAAAATGAAGTGTGAAAAACATACTCACACTATGCTGTGGAGAAAAATCAGTCATGGCAGGAGAATGTTGAATGGTAGGTAAAACAGCAGAATAAAGATCAAAATCTGACTGTACCATGTGCCCTCAGGCCTGGTGCTGACCCCCAGCCTCGGTTTTCTCGTCTATAAAATCTCAGTCCCTGAGGGCTGCTGTTCAGATTAATTGACATGATCCACGTCAGAACACATAGAGGAAAGGCACCTCTTACCAACCAATAATAATCTTAACTAATTGTTCTGGTATAGAAAACTGAGTCAGAGCGCCCAGGATGTCACAGGACCTTCTAGTATCACTTTAAACAATTGTGCTCTAATGCCCACTAAGAGGATTATGGTGGGCCTAGGCTCTACTCTATGTTTTGTAAGAAGTAATTTTTTTTAAATGGGTGTCCAGAGGGTCTTATTTTTTTTCTAAATGTTTCAAAGAGAGGGAGCATCTTTTAGCTGCTTATTCTCCCAGAAGGTTTTTTTTTTTTTAGTTGGCACCAAGTCATATAGCTTTCTGCGCACTTTGTTCTATCTCATTCTTTACTCCATGACCAAACTGAGCCTCAGGGAATGGAAGAACAGTGATTATAGTTTAGCATTGCTCTTGAAGTAATTTCTTCCAGCAAATTCTACCTCTCAGCATTGCCCACATAGTTATTAGAGGTTACAGAATATAGATTTACAGCAACCCTCACACTAGTGGTGAAATGAAATGGTTAAACTGTAATGCTCTTGGCAGAGTGAAAGTTTTATGGTGTAATATGGAAAGGGTGTGAAGTTCATTTCTGTCCTGCTTTGTTACAGATACCCTTCCTGTTAAAAGGTGGGTAGCTGCTCTATGGTGGGAAGTAGAGAGACTGAGCTAGCCTCAGAACTTAGATAAGAGAGGCCACTGAGGGCTAATAAGCAACCAGCCATTGACAGAGTTGTTTAATACTGCAAATCTTACAATGAATATAGAGTTGGTACTTTACTTACAAACCAACTTTGAATAATGTTGCAATTGAGAATTTCTGCACTGAAAAATGCATCAGGACAACATAGACGAGAGACAAGAGCAACCCCCTGTTCCCAAACCCTCAAGAGAAGCTCAGCAGACTCATCATTACAAGGAAGACAAAAGTAAATCTAGACTGAATCAAACCCTTACCCTCTTAGCTTGTCTGACAAAAGGTTTTCACTTAAGGAAACCAGGACATATATTTTATATGCATATTTTTAAAATAAAGAGTTACTAAATGTGCAAGCTTATAGTTTAGTAGCCTGAATATAGTTACATAGCACAATATTTAATAATTTTTCACACCTTTTCTTGTCTTAAATATTTCTGGACTGGGTGAGGTTTAGCTGTACTTAGCAAATGAGACACTGAAATTGACAATGGCTATAATCAAGGAAATAGTCTCTTTTTTTCCCCAAAGAATATTTCTTTGGCTTTATTTCTGTCTGGCAAAATGAAGTCTCTCTTTACTGCCACCAATCCTGTTTGTATCTCTAGTGTCTTTCTTGTTGACCTATGAGAACTGATTCTTAACCTCGATGCCATGATGACAGACTTATTAAGAAAGTTATTAGAGACTTATAAAGGACTGTCCTTCACTTTGGAACAGCAGGAGACTCTAACTGTAAACAGCAGGCCATCTGCCCATGCCTGTTATAACACCACAGTGCTCTTTTTCTTAGGAAATTGTGTAATCCTGGAATTTTGTCGGTGACTATGGTCACATGCTGAACTTTTATAATGAGTCCACTGACTTGACCTAGCACAGTGCAATCCTGGATGAGCTTCTTCTCTATTGGTTAGTCATGATTATTTAGGAAACATCTGCATAGATAGGTCATTGTTTGCTCTATCCTTTTTGACAGTGAGTAAGTGATCAAGGTCCTGCTCATCACCTCTTGTAGAGGGGTCACAAGGCAGGTGAAGAGTCCAGACTCCAATCTAGCAAAAGCCTTGACAGTGTTGATGCACGTAGAATTATAGGAAAGAATACATTTTTTTAAATGGCATAGAGACATCAATTATTCCTTCATCCTTGCTCTCATATTTCCTTGAATGGTGTAGAAATTGACACATGATTTATTAACAATGAAAGTGAACTACAACACTAGAATAAATGAAAGATTAAAAAATAACTTATTCACAACACTTGCTTATATAGAACTTCAATATGTGAATTTCTTAAATATCTTACTCCCTTACTGTCCCTGACTTCATTCCTTCTTCTTCTTGTTCTCCTCCTCCTCCTCGCCCTCCTCGTCCCCTTCTCTCTCCTTTCCATGCTCCTTCTCCAGCTATCAAATGTGGGTCCTAAGAATATACGTGGACTGCGTCCGATGACCTTATTCACTAGGTCAAGGGTCATGCACCCTCTATTTCCGTATCATGCTGAGATTACACACTCTGCATAGCTCTTAATTTATGTGACTCTTGATGACTTTAAGAAGCCAATGTCATTCAAAGAAAAACACTTCACAACTCACAGTTTGTCCAAAAACCAGAGGCACACGGGTTATACAGAGCTACACTGGGAGACCCAAGAGTTTTCTGGAGACAGAAACTGTAGCCAGTGGCGAAGCATAGGCCGCAGCCTTTACTGAAGTGTGGGAAGGGCAAAGCGGGGCCAAATAAACAGTTCAGGATTGGTTAGTTTAAATATTACAGTGGGCTTTGGGAACTGTGCCTAGTTGTCTGCACCCGACTCTAGTGCATTTAAAGCAGGGGAAATACTGGTTGGAGGTACAAGTTGGGATTGGTTGGTTTGTATGTGAAAACTGATTCACCTATGAGTTGTTTTCTATACTAGGAATTAATCGGCTCAGGGAGGAGCACTCTTGTCAGCTAGAAAGCTTGCCAAAGATGTCAAAAAATCATAAAATATTGAAAATTAAAAACAAATTAATACATGTATCATATCAGGATCGTCTGTTTTGATACTCTCTCCTCAGTTAGACTGGGCTTCCTTAGGGCCAGTGACTATACCCTGTCTTGTATTGAATCCCAAGCACTTAGCACTATTCTTGGCACAAAGTTTTTTAAAAAATTCAGAGAGTGACTTTTGACTATAGTGACAGTTGTTAGCATTTATTAGATGACTACTATGTCCAAGAGTTCAATGTATACCATCCCATTTAATCCTCAAGACAACCTATTAGATTAGTTTTCTTATTTTTGTTATTTTTTAAAAGTAGGAATATGAGTGAGCAGGCAGGAAGAGAGAAGGAGGAAGAAACACTTCATTTTATTCAGTTCATCACTGGTTGTTTCTCCAGCCCTGGGTCTTGAACTGGGGACCTTGGGATGCATGTGAACTGTATCTGGTTTAAACTGCTAGATCACAGGGCACAACTAGATTAGTTTTCATTGTTACTGTAACAAATTGTCACAAAATTAGTGGCTCGAAACAAGAAATCCGATATGTGTCACTGGGCTAAAATCAGGTGCCCATACAGCTACTTGTCAGAAAAGGTTTTTATCATTTCTTCAGTTCTGAAAGATAATCTTGCTGCATATAGTACCCTAGGTTGAAAATCCGTTTCTTTCAGCACTTTGAATATATTATGCCATTCCCTTCTGTCCTGTAGCGTTTCATTTGAGAAGTCTGCTGACAATCTTACTTGTCAATACTTCTCTGTATTTGAGACATTTAACTCTGGCTGCTTTTAATAGTCTTTCTTTATCTTATATTTTTGACATATTTATGAAGATGTGTCTAGGTGTATTTCTGTTTCGGTTCTTTTATTGGGAACTCTTTGAGCTTCCTGGACCTGGAGGCTTGCTTCATTCTTCAAATTGGGGAAGTTCTCATTTATTATTCTTTTCTCTCTCTTCCTTATGGTGCAAATGTTGTTCCTTTTGATGTTATCCTAGAGTTCTCAAATGCTCTCTTTGATTCTTTGATATTTTTTATCTCTTTGCTGATTTTCTTGATTGAGTTCCTCTGTCCAATCTTCCAGATTCTGTTGGAAGCTTAATTCATCCTATTGTTGAGTCCCTCTACTGAGTTCTTTAATTCAGTCATTGTGTCTCTTACCTATTTGATGTCTTGTTTTAATTTTCTCTTTGCTTCCTGACATTCTCATTTACTGCCTCTACTGATTTCTGTATTTCCATGAGTATGTTAATCACTGTTATCCTAAATTCCTCTTCAGGTAATTTACATGCATCTGCCATATTCAGATTTTCCCCTGTGTTTTTCATTGGATCCATCATTTCACATATATTTCTCTGTGCCTTTGCTCTATTTTTCATTCTGTTTATATTTCTGAGGGTTGGGCTTCCCTGGTGTTGCATAGGTTTAACTTGCTCAGGATTGGCAACCAGGCTGCACTTTTGCCTCTACCGGCAAGGTGGTGCTAGTGGGTAGTGTTGAGGTTTGGGGCTGCCTTTTCACGCAATCCAGAGAGGTGGGATATCCAATGGTCGAGATTTCCTGTCGGCGGATATGTGGTGGGTGAGGTTTTCTCTTGGTGGACCCTGGTGTGTGGCGCGAAATGGTTGTGGGAGGGGTTTGAGCTCTGACTGATTTTTAGTTGTGACTGTGCCCAGCGAACTTTCATTACACAGGCTCCAGCTCAGCTCCCAATGTGCTGGCTCTCCTTTCATTTCCTCCCAAGTCTGCCCTCCGTGGCTCTGTGTCTCAGCCCCACTAGGCCCGCCTCTCACTACCCCCAGAGATGGTCCCAAAATCCCTAGCCTCCATCCTACCGCATATTTGAAGACACCCAAATCCCAATCAGATGCTTAACTGAGAACCCCGCAGGGTATCCTCACCAACCACCATTAGTTGTCAGTTGTTCTGTCTTCAGCTGAAGTGCCAGTTGTTTCCTGGTGTTTGTCTCAGGAAAATAGGTGAATTTTGTTTTTCTTTTCTTTTCTTTTCTTTTTTTTTTTGTGTCTGTGGTGAACGACCTGAAAGTTCGTTCTATTGAGTCACCATCTGGGCATATGCAGCTGCTTTTAAGAGGTTCTGAGGGAGAACCAATTTCCTTGGCTCTTCTAGCTTGTAGGGTTTGCTTACTTTTCTTGGCTCATAGCTCCTTTCACCTTCAAAGGTCACAATAACAGATTGAGTCCTTACATTTCATCACTCTGAACTTCCCTCCTGCCTCTTTTGTTATTAAGGAGAGACAATGATAATTCTGGATAAGCTCTATATCTTAAAGTTAGTTGACTAGTAACAGAGTTCTACCTGCAACCTTAATTCACCTTAATTCACTTCATCTAAGATAAACTTGCAGAGGTCAGGGATTAAGATTGGATCTCTTTTTGGGGGAGAGAAATTACTTTACCCATAGTGTAGCACAAATAGATATACTGTTTTCAGATGTGGAAACAATGGATGAATACCTCACTTCACCCAACGTTTCCCCACTGCATGTGTACATTGTCTATACCTTGCTGTACCCTCTTCAGTGGAGGAAGTGAATTTGAGACAGAGCAGGTCTTCTGCTCCCTTTTTTGGTATATCTCACCAAGCCTCCTCTCCCACCCCTTCTGTGCTTTGGTTTACACATAATTGGTGAGTAACCAGATCTTTTGCCAATGACATTTTCAAATATTTATACTGTAGAAAAGAAAATTTCATGAAGTCATAAATTGGACTACTCAACTAAAATGGTTGCATACCTTTAAGGAAAAAAAACACAAAATTTATTATTTCTTAAATTCCTTAAAATAACTGCTGTTACTTTTGCCACAAAGTGTTTATTATTAAATAACATCATTGTCACTCTCCCATGTGGACAGAAGACCTGTAGATCCAAATAAGTTTGACTTTATATTATTTGGAATGCAGTATCCAATTTCCAAAAGAAACTGTATTTTAAGTGGGAAATTTATTTCTTGGCCAGCACATCAAAGTCTCTTAATAAAAATGAATGTAAGTAATCATAGGAATAAGAGTATCTTTTGTCAGAAATAATTACCTAAGCTTGATAAAGGAAGTAAGTTTTCCTTTAAGAGTTTCTTTGTCATCTGAAAGCAATAATCTTGTTATGGATAAGAGGTATTTTACATGATGTAAATGCTCTTTGGATCAGATAGCTCTATGTAACCATGAGTTTATTTAAATCAATTATTTCTAATTAATTTGTTTTCATTTGACTATAGTGTAAATACTTCTCATTCCATTCTCAGTGTAAACACTAAGATGGCAGCAACAACAACAAAAACCAGGTTTCAACATCTCTTGGATACATTTTTATAGTTTGGTAGACGCCAAGATGTCAGGCAGGGTTTGTCTAGAAAGAATTTGCAGAGAGCCATTGACCAGGATGACATAGTAAGTTTATAAGGAGTAATAGCATGGAGTTAAAATTCCCTGAGGGCTGGGAAAGTTACATTAAGAAATATGTGCACATTGTGTGTGTGCCACTTATGTTGCCTATATTGCTTCTCAGTTGAGGAGAGAAGACATGTCAAGAAAGTATGGAGAGAAAGAGCATGGAGAAAGAAGTCCTGGGGGTGAGTAAACACAGGAGAGTTAGAAGTTCTCATGATGCACCTGTGGAGAAATAATTAGAGACAGGAATGTCTAATGTCAAATGGTCAGTACTTTCACTGTATAGTATTTAAAAAATGCCCTTGTTTACCCTTCAACTTTTACTAAAAGTTTATGAACCATAATAACGTTGATCTTATGGTTACTTAAGAGGAATCATAGAAAGTTGGAGGTGTCTTCATTTTTGGAATTGCACAGAGTGTTGAGAAAAGACCAGTAACAGAAAGGGGAGGGAAATGAGCAGAAGTAAAAAATTAGAGTTGGTAGTGACTGGAAGACATTTAGGCTCTCAACAGACTCTCTGGAGACATTGGAAGGTAGAGAGTTGGGAAGCCCAACCATTTCTCACTGGGTGCAGAGGACTTGAGTCATTATTAAAGAAGATCGATGTTTAATCTAAGGTGAAAATAATATGGACAGCAAAGATATATTTCTAAGATATTAGAAAATGTAAAGAATAATATGAAAAATTTCAACTAAAAATTTACAATGTCCAAGCATATGTAAAAGTGCAATCAGTACCTGAAGCTCTGACACCCAGGGGCAGGAGGTGACTGGCAGTCTTGTCCTAGAACCAAGTTAGTAACCCTAGAGGGCTGTTCTGTGCCTCTTACCCAGGAGTTCCAGGAAGTAGATTCCAATGATTGTTTCAATGCTGAGAAATTAAATTCAACCTCAAGGGAGGAGGAGACTATCTGTGATCCTCTATTATAGTTTAAGGTGAATGGTTAGAATTGAAAGCTGGTGGTATTAGATTCTGTGATATAACTGGAATCATTCTTAAGAAAGTCTTATGAAGATATTAATCGAGGAAAGAGCTTGGGAAAGAGAAGGCCAAGTTTTAAATGCTACTAGTACCACCTCCTGGTAGGAAAGTTCTTTATCTTGCTAATCCTTCACTTTATTCCCCTCAAAATGGTGAGCAAATAGTACTTATCTTACAGGGAACTTATGAGAGGAATCCATGTAAAATACTAAGCTTGGTTCATGGCATAAGACTACTTAATAGAGGTTAGCTATAATTATCGTTAGCAAAATGTTACCATGAATTCTACTTAATTTGACATCTTACAATCATTTTTATAGATGTAGCCTCTGAAAGGTAATTATGATTTCCTTTCATCTCCACATAACTCTTGGTTGTCAGGAAATCAGAGGTATACTGATCTGAACTGAACATTAAATATACTTGAAGAAGCTATAACCAGAGTTTAAGTCTCTTTCCTTTGTTATAATTTTTAAAATCTAATATAAACAGTGATGAATAGTATCTAGGCTTTTCCTTCAAAAGTATGGATGGATGGATGGAAGTATAGGAAGGTTTTGAGTTGGCCCTGGGTGGTAGAGCTTATTATATTATGTCTACTTTGTTATATAAAATTCCCTGTAATTAAGATAGTCTTGAAGTAAAAAAAAAAAAAAAATGCAGAGAAATAAATCTTTTCATTGAAGGATAGGGAAAAAAATCAGCACATCAATACATCTAGTTAGGGATATTAATTTATTTCTAAGATAGGCCCTGAACATTCAAGAACTATAAACATAATAATATCTAGACTTCAGGAAAGTTTTATGTGAAGCCTCATTGATGCAGAAAGATGAACTGTATTACACCAAATGTTTTGCTTAAATGTCTGAGGTATGAAATGCATAAAATAGGATTAGTCCTCAATGGTACATTAATGTTTATATAAGGGTTTATGATTCAGAAATAAGCAGAATGCTTCTGAAGCAAAAAAGTGACACTAACTTGGGGACTGAAAAGGGGGAAGAAAATTTTAAAACATTTAAAATAAATTAGACAAATGGTCAGTTAAAAGTGGCTAATAACAAAGCAATTGTAATGAATTATAATTATTTGGGTGGGAAAAAACCCTTCAGACAGAAGATATAAAGCAAATAAGAATACATAAAATAGAAAAGGAAATCAAAATAATAAAAAGATACCATAAAACCAGTTATCACTGAAATCTGCATTTTTATTTTAGAACAAATGCTGAAGGAATGATAGAATTAGAAAATTACCATTAGTTACAAATATAAAAATTGATTATGGCAAGAATCATCAACGAACCAACCCATTTTATAACTACAAGGTGAAAAACTTTTGGAGAATAAATTTTGTGAAAAATTACTTTGCAGATAACTTAATTGTAGGAGGGAATAAAATGGAGAGGAATAGTGCGTATCACCTGAATAAGTCATTAAATGACCTCACCAACATCATGTATCATCAGTGATACCATGTATGTTGCCAAATGACATCATGTATCTCTCCTGATGTGAAACACAAGTACATAGTTTCAGCTATGGAGGGTTCATGCAAAAGTTGTTTTACAAGGATCTAATCATGAGGCAACACTCCTCTGCGGGGAACTCTTGCAATCATAGGCTGTGGGCAAAGACTTCTTCAGTGCTGTGTGGCTGCAAATAAGTGCTCCCCTTGGTCATCATTGTTGCTTGCACCACCAAGTTCTTAGTTGCATAGTCATGTCATAAATCCATCCTGTGATGGGGGGAAGGTTAAGTATTAACTTGTATTTTGACAATGCTTCCCATAGGAATTTATTACACCAATTAAGTCCAATTTGTTTAATATTTTTTCTTTCACAGAGACATTCTTCATATGAAATATCTTAGGAGGTGTCTAAGATTTCCCATATCTTCCTTTAAAATAAAAGTTCTTATTTAGAATTTGATTTTAGGAAGGTTCAGGAAGACTTGCCAACATATTATGTCCATTTATGCAGAATAATATTTTAACATTTTAGCACATGTTAAACAATTGTAAAACAAAGTAAAACACTTATTCCATTAGTATTTTCCAGCTCAGCTAATTTACAACAAAATATGCTTCTTTTTGTGGGCAAAACCAATGAATTTAATCTAATTCTTGCATAGTTCACAACCATATTTTGTTTTTAGCAATAATTTCTGGAGTTACCTTCCACAAGTCAATTAGATGCGAATTAAATTTGTCATTGCCATTTGTCATTTATAACAAATACACAGAAAAACATACACATAGACATGGACAGAAATCTCTTAATTGTACTCTTGAAATTGATATAGGAGTTTTCAAGTCTTGTTTTTTATTTTCTTCAATCTTGCTTAAGAGAAAACCAAAAGACAAAGTTGCATTTTAAATTGCCCCCAGCCCCCATTTGTTTTTGTTTGTTTAAAACCGACGGTAAACCGATGGTCACTTTTCAAAAACAGATGCATAAAGTTGCAAGTTTCTTTCCAGGGACCTTGTCTGTACTCAGTTTGTACTATTGTTATCTTGTTAAGCAAAAAACAAAAGCAAAAAATCACATCGAGGCCATTTTCCCTTTCCTTCTGAATTCACATACTCTAAATTTTGTCTCTGATCTTTTTTTTTTTGTCCATACTATAGGGTTAATAGTATCTTTTAGGATATACTGTCAGTGCCAAGGATTAAAGACCAGTCAGCAGTCCTTGAGTTTAACCCAGTGGCTTCATGCTGTGCCAAGATTTTTTCCCAGTGCAACACAGATACACAAAACCTTCACATAGACAGGAATTCTCCAAATCCAAGGCTGACAGAAACACATGGGGATGAACCTAAAGGGACTCTGCTACTGAGATGATCCTGTGCTCTGGAGTTAAGATGACTCCCAGGTATTCTACCTGCTGTTTAAGTACCTGAGCCTTCCTCCTGGAAAACTTGCAGCCTTTTTCAGCCAGAAAAGTTAGGACTTATTATACCAGATATTGTTGTCCCTGTGTCTGAGTAGAAAACAAATTGACAGGTCATTTGGGACTATTTTAGTTGGCATCCCAAATGACCTGTCAATCTGTGTGTTTCTGTCAGCCTAAGAAAGAAAATTATTAAACATGACAAACAATCCTTTCATAGATTTGTCTAATTCTAGAGTATTTTTCATGCCCGAGTTAAAGAAGCACTGACTTTGCTTTAACATAATCAATTTGGTCAAGAATATTTCACAACTAGTCTTACATAAATAGGTCTTTATATATAAAGTATATTAAAAATTATCACAAGATTTAGGACATTAAGGGTATGTATTCCCATTTAACTGCCTTATATCAGACCTTTGTGATCTGTCACTGGTGTGACTAGAAAGGCCATTTACCCAAGGTTCAGACCTTGTCTTCTCTTTCTCGAATCTTCTATAGATGTAGTTTCCAAAAGTTAATGGAAAGAAAATATAACAATTAAAATCATATATGTATACACACACACACATACATGTATATCTCCTTTTTACTTTTCTATTTTGTGTGTCTTTTTTGAAATGCATTAATACAGTGGTGCAAATATGTATGCATCTATCATCTATCTATCTATCTATCTATCTATCTATCTATCTATCTATCTATCTATCTATCTATATACAAATTGGCAAAACATTTTGAGCTGATGGAAAGAATGTAATAGATAAACTAGGAGATACTTCCTTAGACCAGTGCTTCTCAATTGTTAATGTGCATGAGGCCTACATAGCATAGCACTACAGAGATGAATTGTTCTACCCAAGGTCCCACTGGACTTCACAGGCAAACAGAGAGCAAAAATCTGTACCCTGGACTCTTGCCACCATCACACCGTGGAGCTTGGCTTCTGAGAGAGGAAGAGAGAGGGCAATAGGGTGTGAATAATGCCAGTTGACATGAGTTCTGACATGGAAAATTTGCTTTCAGGGCAGTGAGTTCTCAACTCCTTAGAGCTAGAGTTTGCCAGATTAACTCTTTCCCAGGCTGGCTTTTTCCATGACCTCTGACCATCTCAGTTTCCTCCTTTATTAAAAGAGTATAAGAACACAGGGTAATTGTGAGAATTAAAAGACATGAAAAGCTCTCAGAATGCACTTGGCAAGCAATAAAGAGGAGATGCTAATTTAATTTTAATTACCATTACTATAACTTCCATTATATTCATAACTACTCTGGAACATAAGCCATCAAAAAAGTTCCCTCTAGCCTCATTGTTAGTCCCCTAGGCTCCCAAATCAGCCCAAAGGGACCCTTTCCTTCTTCATTCTTCCTTTTTTCCTTCCTCAAAATAGGTCGGTATGCTAGAACCAACTGGCAGTGGCTTCTGAGGGCCTATTATTGAATTTTCAGGAACTGTGTCAGCTGGTTCTCGAACATAGCTGTTATTAAAAATCAAATTGTATAACTACTGACAGACAAAACCAACCAGCAAAACCCAACAACAAACAAAAATGCAACACTGTGTTTATATTTCTGTGTGTGTTGTGACAGTGCCCAAGTCTGCTGCCCTTGCACCGTGAACAACCTGAGAGAAGATGTTCCATCTCAGGAGACTTTGTACAGCCTTAGGTCTATTATTTGAACTATTTTTAAATTTAAATGTATCTTTTGGGAAGTAAAACAATGATGATGTTGAAAACAATCATATTTGAATTTGTCTCCAATAAGGATCCCTTATTCAATCAGATCCCAGAGCTTCCTTAGGTGAAAGGATTGGGCCAGAAGTTTGTGATTAAGTTAGACAGTTTATGTGCTTTTTATTGGAATAATTTTCTCATTACTGTGACTCTAGGTAGGTCATAAACAGAACAGGTCTCCTCACAATCAACCTATTAGGATTTAGATTGACAAATGGGAGGTTTTTAGAAGTTTTGCCTAGTAACAGTGGTGGGGAAGAGGGGATGAGTCCCTTTGCTCTCATTTGTCTCCAACACTCCCTTTCTCTGTTCACATCCGGGTAAAATATTCAGAAACGTGTGGAATAATGTCCTCCAGAAATGATTTCCTGTGTTTCTGGTTTCACATTGCCCGCAAGGCCCCAGAGGCATTACAGTTTGTGATGGCTGCCAAGTCAGTGGTTGGATCCAGCCCATTCACTGACTATGGCCCATGAGCAAAAAAACGGTTTTAACATTTCTAAATGTTTGAAAACTAATAAAAACATAATTTTCCTGTCATGTGAAAATTATTGGAAATACCCTCGTAAATATAAATGATATTTTATTGCCTCAGAACCACTGCCATTTGTTTACATCTTCTCTCCACAGTTCCTGTGTTATAAATGATGAGGGAAAACTTGAAAGGGATGTAGCATTTCCGTAAGTTTTTCAAGCCTACATGAAGATTGTGAGAGCTGGACTGATAAGACCTTCCAGGAAACAAGAAGTCATAAATTCGCAAAACATCAGCACCCCAGGCCATAGCACAGGCCCCTGGAAACCTTGAAAAAATGCCCGCCTGCCCAACTTCTTATCTCATTTAAGATTCCTGGTGACCACTATTCTTCTACAAGGATTCCCCTCTCGAACGCAGCCTACGCAAAAGACCCCTTCCCATGCCTGGTTAGGGCACGTATCCGGTCACCTCAGGGCCTGGCAGGGAAGTGCTTCTCTGATTACCCATGAGTCTCTGGCCCTTGCTGCCTCCATCTTTCTAATAAACTTACTGAACTGCATCACTTTGTAACGCCAGAAGTCTTTCTTGGTCAATCACTGCCGAATCCCCACATCACGTTGACAGAGTGGAATTCAGCTAGTGGTAGGAACCATGTGGGCTACAAGCCTAAACTCACAATCCCGACCTTTCTGGAAAAAGTCTGCCGACCTTTGGTCCGCATGATCTACACCAGAGCTCTCTGTGAGTTTGCTCCCTGTGTTGTGCCAAGCTTGATAAATGGCAATTGTCATCTCCTTTGTGTGCAACAACTTGTAAGCTACAGCTGATTCACCAGTGGACATTACTATGCATTTAGTTGCTGAGCTCAAAATGATAATTTTTCCTGCAAACTTGGTTTCGTTCTGAAAAGTAGGTACCAATATTTTCTTCCAACTACCAGGAACTGTTCTCAAAAATCATGAGGTGGAGAACACAGCGAACCATGCTAGCTTTGGGGTTCTTGCAACATGCAGTTCAAGGGCCCATTACTCTGCTGTTCAGATCCTGAAGAGGCAAAGCAATTATGAGCTGTGCTCACAACTAAAGCTTTCCCTGCATCAAAAAAAAAAAAAAAAAAAAAAAAAAGAGTAACATCAAGTTTTAGTTCTAATAAGGTCACATCCTGAGATCTTAACTATTAGGCTTCTGTGTCTGAGAGTGAGGAACAAAATATTTGATATGCTAGGCCCTTGAATGAAGAAAAATTGTCATTTCATTCATTAGAATTAAAGTCTAAAGAAAACAGCACACTCTCGAAAGGGATTTTAGACATGTTCCTCAGTGGATTTAACTTTATTTTTGAAGGTTTAATTTAAAAACAGAACTTGGGTCGTAATTAGAATTCCCTGGCAATGTTGTTAGTTGGCAGAGAAATCTAAAGGTCTTGAATTCTTTCCCCTGTGATACGTCTTCCCCCATAGTCACTTTCAGCTGGGAAGCTTGGGTTGTTTGGTCTCATTTTGTTTTGGATTGAAAGTCTATAGAGAGGCCCGTTTCAGGCAGAGAGTGGGCCAAAATAACAAAATGTTCAAAAAGGGAACTCTTTTTTTGTTGTGTGGAATGCAAATAAACTGGAAATCCAGTGTTGACAGTTTCAACTAAATATACACATATATAAACACACACATGCATGTATATATATATGTACGTATTACATATAGGTGTGTGTATTTATTTCTCATTAACAGAAATTTTAAATTCCACATAGTCAGACCTCCGCATCCGTGAGCTCCACATGAAAATAACTTCTATGTAGTCAGGCCTACAAAAGTTGTGTCTGTACTAAATTTGTATAGACTATTTTTCTTGTCATTATTTCCTAAATATACAGTATACCATTTTTTCACATTCACAAATTCAGCTTTCACATTGTAGTAGGTATTATTAGTAATCTTGAAATAATTTAAAATATATGGGAGGATGTGAGCAGGTTGCAGTTATGAGGGGAAATCGTCTGTGAAATGAACCTTCAAGTGAGTTCCTTGTTCTACAAACAATGGTGTACTTACAAAATCCAGTTGGTATAGCATACTACACACCTATGTTATGTGGTAAACCTATTGGAACCACCATCATTGACTGAAATGTTGTTAAGCAATGCATGTCCATATAGTCAAATATATGCCTTTTTCCTTAAAGGACTTGAGCTTATGTGAATTTTCATATCCTGGGCATGTGCTGGAAACAATCCCCTGTAGATACCCAGGGATAAATGTGCTTGTTTTCTGTAACTCAAATCCTATTCAATTAAATGAAGAGGAGGATATGATTATGTAATAATAATATGTATTTCTGGCATTTTGGAAAATGTCAGAAATATAAATAATCATAATGTAATATTTACTTTGCTCTTGGAAAATACTAACTTATGTAGGATTAAAAACTGAGCAATATTTAGATCACTAAGAGGGCATTTCATAGACTTAAGAATATTTTTTAAATAAAAATTAACTCTTTTCCATAATTTTCAAGAGGAGATAAGGAAATAAGTTTCTTTTAAAAAGTTTGAAGTTTACTTTAACCAATTCACAGTCATATAGTACAATAAAGGTATGCCCTTTGAGGTAGCACCAGTTCTTTTAGAAATCTGACAAATGTGTGTTGAATCTCTCCTAAAATAAAAAAAAAATACTGTGTATTTCAAGGGATCTTTTAAGTAATGTGTCTCTATAGAGAACTGGGTAATGAGCAAACTGTAAAGAGGCATGTTTCTAGCTGAGCTATGTGATCTTTATCAGTGATCTCTTACATTTTCTGAACTTGTTTCCTCCTGCACATGAAATGGGGATTGAGAGATTAGATGAGATGGTGCAAATGAAGCCCTTGGGGTTGTATCTGCTGGCTCTCATGTTACCAGGCTTACTGGATGAAGACCTTAGAGTGATTCTGCCACAGAAAAGTGTCAATGATTAAATATTCATTCATTTAACAAATATTTAGTATAGTGAAGATAACTCACGTTTGACAATGACAGATCTGTTTTGAATCCTAGTTCTGAACTTTCCACTTGTGGATCACACATGTCGCCTCCTTGCCCCAAATCTGTTTGCATTCATCCAGCTGAATCCGAACCCTGTACTCTTGCCTCTTGCAGAATACTTCTTTATGAACCATCTACTTTTCAACACACACATAATCCTGCATCTCCCACTTCCAGAGGTTTAAGTTATTTTTTTCCAAACCACCTCCATGACCCAACCCCAACCCAACCTTCCTGCTTCCAAATCTTTAACAATCTACTTAGTATTAGTACTAACCCCTTCTAGCACACTACACAGTGCCCAAGGCACAGTGGATCCTAGAATAATTTTGTTTTGTTCTATGCCATTTTGTTGCAATATTGATGAGGGAAAATGAAAAAGGTTTCTAGTCAGGGTCACTGACTGCCGAGTTGGCATGTTCTCACGCTGTCTGCATGGGTTTTTGCCAGGCTCTCTGGTCTCCTCCAGCACCCCAAAGAAATGCATGTGAGGTTTATTGGAATGTCTCATTGCTCCATTCTGAGGGGATGTGGGCATATGTGAATGTTCAGAGAGGGAAGGTGATCCTCTCCATGGTTGGGGCTCCTTTTGACCCAGAGCTGTTGGGATAGGATCTGGCCACCTGAACCGGAATAAACAGATTGGAAAATGAATGCATGAATACAAATGTTAAATAGTGATGTGTTTTGGGTTCTATTTAGAGGTTTGGTTATGTTTTGTGACCAGAGATACGCTATATGACTTTGCTCTTGTTTGTATCCATTAGCCTATGGTAAAATTGGTTTCACTTAAAATTGCAATTTCCATTGAACCTATCAATGATATGAATGAAGACTTATTGTATTCAAAAGTGTTTATGGAATATAATGTGATCCTTCCCTGACTCATCAGAAGAGTGCTGATTTGCAAACTTCTTTGGTGAGAAATTCATGTTTGCACCACCTGTCTGTTTTTAAAATCAAAGAAGACATGGACGTGTCTGTCCTTGGCGACAATGCTTTTTGGATTTGCTCTTGGATTATCTCCAGAAATAGATATCCAGGTCACATTCTGCATCATTTTGGGAAATCTTTTTTTTTAAAAATTGATTTTATTGAAGGAAAATTTCGTTATAGCATTTTATAGGTTTTGGGTATACGTCATAGTACATCAACACCTGTGTAAAATACAGTAAGTTCACCACTATTTCAGTTTTTCCTTCATTTTACAATTAATCTCCTTTTTCCACTTTCCCCTTCCCTTCCTGAAAATGTTGCTTTCTTTTCTTATTGACTAAAAGTCTAGTTGTTTGATTTGATTCCTTTTTTAAAAGTCTCTTTTGCTTGATATAGTTCATTTATTTGCTTAGTATCTCTATAAATCACTTAAGAATGATATTATACTATATCTGTCTTTCTCCTTCTGGCTTATCTTATTAAACACAATTCCCTCCAGGTCTATCCTGCTGCTGGGAATGGTGGGCTTTCATCTTTTTTGATAACTGAGTAGTATTCCATTGTGTAGATATACCACATCCTTATCCACTCATGTTTATGGAGACTTAGGCTTCTTCCAATCCTTGACTGTAGTGTAATTTATCTCTGTAATATATCTCTGTGTTGCTGTGCTTTCAGGGTAATTAACCAGCAGAGGGAATAACTGGATTGTATGGGATTTCTATTTTCAATTTTCTGAGAAATCTCTATACTGCATTCCATAATGGTTACGACCTTTACACTCCCACCAATAGTCTATAAGAGTTACCTTTTCTTCCCATCCTCTACAGCACTTGTTGTTTCCAGTCTTTTGGATAGCAGGCGTTTCATAGATGTGAGGTAATATCTAATTGTTTTGACTTGCATTTCCTTAATAATAATAATTCTGTTGCCCAGTCTCATTTGATTTTACTGATAGTCTTCTTTTAAAAACTCTGATGAGGCTTCATTATCCACAGGATAAAGTAGCTGGTCTCCAAGGCCTTCAAAATATGATAGCTTACCTACTCTTCGGGCTACTTTCCTACAACTGCCCTATGTCAGATGTATTACTAAGGTCATCTGACTATCTGATAGGCCCTCCTCCACAGCCATCCAGTTAGACATAATTTCCCTTGGATGTCTTTTGTAGAGTCCCCTCTTTCTAGGTAAGAAACTTTTCACAAGTGATTTTCCCTGATATCTATCCTAGACTAGAAATTCCAAAAGGGAAGAGCCAATGTCATATACATTTTATATTCCCATAATACACAGATATTCCAGCTCATCAGTAAATGACCATGCTGTAAGAGTCAGAAATGTTAATTTTTCCCCAATTTAATAACTAATTTTGGTAATGACTTGATGACTCTGCCTCAGTTTTCTTTTCTGTAAAATATATTTGCTAGCAATAATAAAAAATCAAAAGGGAATATTTCAACCACCATCAAAGTCAGTCTTCAGTCAGTCTACCCTACAAAGCTTTCCTCTCTGAATTGGGCTTTTTTCCCAATACCTTTAATTTCCGGAACAACTTCTTTTGGTGGGCAACTATGGTGGACATTCAGGGTGCCCCTCTCAGATCCCTTGTTAAGAATGAAGAACTGGCTGCTCTACCAGGTATCACCCTACCCCAGAACTATTGTGGCCAAACTTAAATTCGATGACAGATGCAGTCACATTCAGGCCCCAGTTCTCTCACCCAATGACAGTTAAGGGTCATCATATCTTCCAATTTTTTAGAGTTGACTGTGATTTCTATTGAGACTGTCTGCTCAACCTCTCCCCTGACCTATTCTTCTTTTTCTTTCCATTGTCATTGATCCTAAGAGTACTACCTGCACACTAATCTTCATTTCAGATTCTGTTTCCTGGCACTGATCTTAATATTCTTCTACGTTGAACATGCTAAATAGTGTGCTGCATCATGTTAATGCCATAGACATGTTAATATGTGAGATTTATCATTTTCTCAGTTGCACCACACTCTACCCGCCAAACCCCACTGAATCTTGTGTTCAGATCCTATTTTAGCACTTGAATTGGAAAGACAAAACATTGTGTAAGAATACTTGGCAGCCGGACAGGTGGAGAGGTGGGAAGAAGGGTGGCCCCAGAAAGAAATTGTAAATATTGGGAGTTTTGGTTGTGGTCCCCCAACCTGGAAGAAATCTCAGACTGCTTGAAACTCTTCCTTCAAACTCCTTCTTCAGGCCCTTTCTACTCCACTGGTCATGGTAATCAGGAATGACACCCTCACTTAAGAAAGAGCATTAGCTTCATAGTCTTTCATAAAAGTACCTGGTTGTGTTGAAAAATCAGTGGAATAGTTTGTTTTTACTCCATGAACAAGAATAAAATATGTTATTGAGGCTTTATTTTAAAAGATGATTTGGAGTTGTGGCCAGGTTTGAGAACTAGTAAAGGACCTAGTGAATATTAAAAGGGATATGTGTGGATAAATGTTGTTTATTTTAAATTATGACTCATCTGTCCTCTCAAGTATTTATATAGTGGCTTATTTTTAGTCTTTCCCTTAATATGCAGTCAAAGAAACACACTTAACAAGTAGACTATTGCTGATTTATGTAACATGATTTTTTGTCGGGAAAAATCTAAGTCATCTAGAATTTTCATAAGTTCCATCTTTAGAAAACTTACTTCAGTGAGCATCAGGTAATGTCTATGAAAGCACGTGATTTAGAAATGGAAAACTTTATTTTCTCTTAATCAACATCAGCCTTTAAGTCTTTCAGTCTCTTGCTCCTTCATCCCAGTAGAGGATTCAGAGGAGCTCTAATACTTTCTGACTGAACTTGGATGATTTTTTTCCTGACTGACTGAAGTCCTCTTGATTTTACTTTCTCTTCTTTTTATCCTAGGTCAGGAACACTATACTTGTTTTTCTTTTCCAAATGTTTTCATTTTTTATATAAATATAATGGAATCTGGGGGTCATATTGTGTTATTTATCTTGGTGCATTTGGCCAGAATGCTGGAGAAAACAGGCATCCTGCTGTTAGAAGTTTGCCCCAAAGCAGTGGGAACTAGATAGTACTGACCTCACTCTGGGAGTCACAAAGAGACAAGCTCAAAGGATCTAAGAAGAGTAAAATTTCTTCGTCATCAGCATGAAAACCCATCTTGGAGAGACACACCAATGACTTTCGATAGAAACAGAGATATCAGGGCACAAATTAAATTTGAGCATATGGAAATGTCTGTGACTTATAGAACTGTTACAAGTGGATGCTTGGGGTGACATAAGTTTTCTAGCTGATCTGTAAAGGATGGAATAAAGAACTGTAATTTTCTTTGCTCATGGACAGAAGATAAAATTAAATCTTAGCACTCTAAGTGTTGAAATTAGAAACTTAAAGAAGCCCGCCTCTCACTATAGCAGACTTCTGGATGTTGTTTCGTTTTTAATTTTTTTCATTGTTCAGTTCCCTTTAACGGCCCCCATCTCTCTGAAGGGTAGTTCTGGCAGCTAGAATGACAAGATATGGTCACTTGAACATCTTGACCCAATCAAAGACTTTGTCTACGTACTAGAATGCTCTTTCTAGGTAGTCTTGAACCAACTTCTGAGCCTCCTCACTGCCAGGATTTAGTTTCCACCATATAAATGACATCTGCCAATCTGGACTCATGGCAAAGGCAGGCTGTGGGCCTGGGAAGACAGTAATCATAATCTAGAAATGGAACTGTAACTTGATCCCAAAGAGGATGATACTGAAAAAGACATTCTTCCTTCCTTGTCCAATCCCTGGAACATTCCAGTGATGAAGATGCAGTTCATGACCGTCTGGGTGAGCTCTCCAGGAAGGCAGCACTTGGACAAACCATCATCATCAAAGTACTCCAGAAATATGGTAGCACCACAGAGAGTGTCTTCTTGTGAGAGTAATTAACACTTAAATTCATCCAGCACAGAGGAACTCTTGGGCAGGTGAGAAAAGAGGTCCCTGGCCTTCATCTCAGCACCCTTTGGTACCTGGTTAGGTACACTTATACCCATATAATACGCCAGTGCTACCTTCTAATAATACCTTCAGCACCTTTTGACTCTGTACGTATCTGTGATGTTGCTACTGCTTTTGTAGAAGACTGATGAGAAAGCAAAATCTTCAGGCTTAGGTTTGGGGGAAGATTATTTATTTAGAATGATATGATTCCCGTGTAACAACTCGCTTGACACATAGTGGGTGTCTTCACATCTTTACTGCAGTTGATATTGTTTAAGAAAAAGAATATTCTTCATTGGTATCCAGTGGGCCCAGCTACCACTTCCTATTCACTTGCACCCCATCCCATTCCCTACTGGTAACCTTGGTTCTATTACAAGTGTCCAAGAGTTGGCTTTGTTTCATCCGTTCCTTTGTTTTTTCTATTCACATCCCACCAATGAGTGAAGTCATCTGGTATCTATCATTCTTCTTTTGACTTACTTAACTTAGCATAACCCGCTCTAGATCCATCCATGTTGATTCAAATAACAGGATTTCATATCTTCTAAGAGCTGTTTAGTATTCCACTATATATCTACATCACATCTTCTTTGTTCATTCATCTGATGCTGG